>JAFJYG010000190.1:0-70372 GCA_017366145.1 Cadophora sp. M221 | reverse complement strand
GTGGTGGGTGGTCGGTTGGCAGGAGGAGGAGGGCGAGGAGGGTGAGGAGATGATGATGAAGATGAGTGCGAAGTCGGGTGGGTAGGTTGGTGAGGAGAGATGGAGATGGAGATGGAGGGAGAAGCGCAGGAGAGGAGAGGTTGGAGGGTATGGTATGGTAGGGGTACCTCACTCAGGGTTGCAGCGAAATGAAAATTGCGGTCTGGCAGTGGCTGGATGGTGCTGGTGCTGGCTTGTGCTGGCTGGTGCTGGGCAGGCAGGTAGGCAGGGAAGGAGCGGAGTGGAGCAGAACAGAGCAGCTCAGAGCAGAACGAAGCAGAACAGAACAGACGGGAAAGGACCAGAGCGAGTGAGTGGATCTTTGTTGTGGTACTAACAAAGCAGGGCAGGGTACGCGCGACCGCGACTGAGGTGAGGTGAGGTGAGATGGTGGCACTGACTCTTCTGCCTCTCGCTTAGCCCTTGGACGCGTCTCGAAGGTCGGGTCGGGTCTGCCACTGTACAGTCAAGGAACATGGAAAAACATGGAAATTTCAGAGAATACACTTGAATATATCTTATTCTATTTTATTCTATTTTAACTTCACCTACAAGTGCTGTGGTAACACGGGCATGGACTCGACATCGAAGTCCAACGCAACCCAACCTAACCCACTGCTTGCTCTCCCAGTTGCGTTTTGTTTACCTCCCTAGGTGTCTTAGCCCTGCCTGGTCTAGTTCCGTCGCTCTCCTCTGCGCCAGCCAATCATCACGCGTATCCGACATCTCCTCCATAGAACCTTAACACCAGGCAGGGCACACACCCACGACCACAATCACACCCACCAAACTCCAAACGCCTTTCGCGGATGCTTCCGAACCCGTTTTTCTGCTGCTCTAGTTCTCCGTAGTTCTTCCTTCAGGGTCCTCGTCCTCGCAGATCAATGGAATCTCGGTATCAGCCCTTCTTGCTCTCCGTCCCTTAGCCTTCCCAACCTCATTCCAATTACTGTACAGTATCTGCTTGATACTTATCAAAGTTATCATCGACGCATCCACAACCGCCACGTCTGTCCTGGCGAGAGGAGAGGAGAAGAGAGGAGAGGATCATCCTCGTCATCAGTGCAGTGCAACGCAATGCTGTGAGTGAGGGGAAGGAAGGCATGGTATGGTAGCCGAGGGGCAAATAACGAAGATCACCGCTAGGTTCCTATGTTTACTTGCATGTTTACCTACTTTACGCGTCACTCACAACAAATAACTCTGTCAACAAAAACAATAACATCAACAACAACATCGGCATAAAATTGTAATAATAAGAATGATTGCCCCCCTCTTTGCCCCATTGCCGCCACTTTCGTATTTTGCTTTCCGCCATCCCAGCTCTCCCGGCCCAAGATCAGAGCTGCCGGGGATCCAAGATTGCCGACAGGGGGCCTTCCTGCCCTGCTCCCCACTCTGTTGATATTTGGAGAAATAATTAGGGGTCGGGATAGATAAAAAAGGGGGCCGTGTGCGCATGACTTCATTTCTTTGTTGAGCAAAGCCAATTTCCATTCCCAAAAATACCCCTTTTCCCGCCCCCTATCTACGAAAAACCCTCCGTATTCTCTGCATCTTGGAATTCCCGGCGATCCGTTTTCTCTTACCATCCGAACCCACACCCCCGTGTTGTTGGGATTGGGACTCGGAGGCTTACAGACCCTCGTCGTCGGCGCATTCGTGTCTCGCAGAGCCGAAGCAATAACAATATCAATGCGAAACATTCGACACCGCGGGAAGAAGCGGACACTTATCAACAACGATGAAGATGCGGACAGATATCAGATATCAGAACAATCATGATTGTTTGATAAAGGCGATTGCCGTATCTCCTGCAAGAGGAACATGATCTCCAGCTGCCTGCACATCCTTCAACAAAATTGGTCCACTACAACGAGAGAATTCGATTACCCATGACCAACAGGTCGGCACTTATTTTCAGCCTCATTCTCCTTCTCAGCCACCAGCTCACCTAGTTTCCTTCTTCCACTCTTTTCCTGGGATAATTAATAATAAACTAGAAGATCAACACTGGATTTCTACCCGACCCCATACTGTACCAATCAATAAACTTCAGCACTTAGATAAACCAATACTCTAAATTATCGATAAATAGATTATGCACTCTGCGGCTAATGCTCTGACGGCTCGCGGTTGATCCACGCGGGCTCTTTGACATCTCAGCACGATCATCAGAGCACCCACTTGATATTCGGCTTGGCTCAGTCACAGATGAACATGCAAGCCAGACCAGAGGTCGCAAACTATATGTGACTATTGGTTTGAATAATATCTTCAAACAAAAATGGCTATGACCTGACTGGATGAAACTTGACGTCGAAGCTTTCTGATAGATCTCACAAAGGGATTCGTGGCGTCAAAGCTCCAGACAATCTTTGGATTTGACATGTCAACTTCGCTGTGTCATTCATGGAGCTGTGCTGACTCTGGACGACATGTCTTGGAGACGGCTGGGATCCACTACCCACTGTGAGTATCATGTGTACCAAATTGCTACCATTTAAGTCAAGCCGGTAGTATGTCCCACGCTGAATAAACAGATCCGGTACGAAAGAAATCCATAGATGAAGATTCACATATTTAGAGTAATTCCGATCCTTTTTGGCTACTCGAAGGTTGAGATAACTGCATCACGCAGCAAGAAAACCCAGCATCAGAAAACTGAAGAGTCGCAGGAGAAATTAGAGGCATATACATGGCTCTATTAGGCTGCAATTTCTGCATCAAAGCCACTGCATTCCACTATCCACTCATCTAAGAGCGCATATATATCACGCACTCAAGAGTTCCGTTCCACTTGTAACTCTTCGATCACAACGCATCCTGGCCGTCACCTCGCTCAACTGTACAAATTCCATACACCCTCAGCGCACCACCAGTCATACCTAGGTACTCTACAAACACCCTATGCAATGCAATGCAACCCTCAGCAATCATCAAAGTCGGCCGTTAAAAAGAAGACCGTCTATATTGCGATTTCGCCGATCCTCCAAAAGAAGCAGAAACCCCAAATTCAAGATCCCATCTGAAGTCCACCCATCAAAAACAAGTAGAAGCTGGGAAGCACCCGCGTTACTTTTTGTTTTGTTGTCCAAGCGAAGTAAGCCCAATCCTGTAGCTACATTGACGTATTTTGTTTGCGCCTGTGGTCACCCATGCCAGAAAACAAAAATGAATCGCTCAATTGTACAAGACTAGCAAGACAATGACAAAGGAAAACGTGGCATAGTGAGCCACTTCGATGCCGCTAGCAAATGGGATCCTCAAATTATATGAACATCTTCTGGATCCTGATCTGCAGCATTTGGCTTGACCGTAACCCGGCCCTCGACGCTGACGCTCCTCACCCTTGGACTCAAGGGAAGGGTGTACTTCAGAGTCCCTCGCACAATAAGATCGAATTCATGTTGTACAACTCTTCCCCATCTTTCGCTCCCCGCTGGTGTGGTATCATTCCCTGGGTGATCGATACGAATCTGGCCTAGGGACGAGTAAGGCTCGGCATGAAACGGCGATCCTTCGAAAGTCAGAGGACTGTAAAATTCGTAAACATGTCCAATGACCAAATTTGGACTGTTATTGGGGTCGTCGCCTAGGGGTGGATCGAGTGGATCATCGTCTCGTTTTCGAAGACCGCGTCGGAGAAGATCCGTCCCTGAAGGATGCTTCCACCACTCGGTATCTGTGCCTGCATACTTGGATTTTGCGAAGATGACCAAATCCGTTGAATCGATACTGACAACCACCAGGTTCGGGTTTCGAGCCTGAACTTTCATGTCAAGGATGACATCTTGTTCACTCGCGATGATATTTTTCAGCGCCAGAATTTTGACATCGGTCAGAGGCTGAGTTGTCGCAAATGTAAAACCGATAGCTCCTGAGAAGACCAGAGTGATCATCACCGCCAACACCAAACAGCCAGCAAATCGGGCCATGAATGAACGCTCATGGCGTGATGCTTGATGTTCAAGCTGTCGCATCGACCCTGCCTGCCGTCGACTGCGGCCAGATCTGCTCGAACGAACTGTAGAGATCAGCGGTGTTCGTTCATCATCTGCTCCATCATCAAGATCATAGGCCGAGGGGATTGGCGATGCTCTCTTCCCGTTCCCAGCCATTCTCATATTAGCCACTCTCGGACTCGTAGGTCGTGATGATTGCCGGGGGCTGTTCCCCGGCTTTTGTTTTGTTGCGTTAGGAAAAGGAGATTCGTTATCAAAGAGAGATGGGTGACCATTGCCGCCGCCGTTGCGACTCCATCGGCCCCCGATGTGATGGTGATGTGTCGTTCCTCTACCTGTACCCATATTACTCCGGGCAGTCCCCTTACCATCATCCTCTCCAGGGGCTTGCTCTTGGCCATTACTGTTGTATGAATTGGCAAATTTCATACTCTTCTTCATCGCAACGCTATGGTGACCATCCATGATGGTGCGAACCCCGTTTCTTTGGTCGACTTGGCTAGCCATCGATGTGGCACTTGGAGTGCGAGAGTGAAAGCGCCGTGGCCGATCACTGACATCCGGTGGGTTCGATTCATAAACGAAAGTTTCCTCTGAGTCCGAGGAGTTGGCCTCGTCAACCGCACTGGCGACTTTGGCCTCGAAGATATCTGCTTTTGAAGAGGCTGGACGACTTCTGGTTAGCATAGTGCTTACAGCTTGAAGATTGAGACTCGGTCTACGAGATGCTTGTGAAACTGAACGAGAAGGACTTGCTGCACCGCTGCTCTGCGTGGGTGAGAAAGGGCGAGAAAACGGGCCTTGACCGTCAAGTCTTTCGGGGGAACGAGAGCGCGGAGCAAAATTAGCGAAGTCATCCCAAAAACCTTCCCGTGTGGAATGGTGATGGTGATGGCGGATTCTTGACCTAGACAAATGTTGTTGCTCACCAGTACCAGAAGTGACTGAGGGCGCCTTTCGAGCAGTCTTCTTCTTCTCCTTCTTTGGCCGTATCGTCTCAGAACTCGGCTTTGTACGGATGCTTCCATTATTTCCCGCGCCTGCTGGTCCGCCAACAGCAACTTGCGGGATTGAACTAACAGTCTCCGTCTCCACGGTCATGTTCCTCGCTGAGCCCTCACCTGAAGGCTTCCCTCTTCCAGCACCCGTGAATGGTTTCGTTGCTGGGCCGTTGGGGCGCACGGTAGTTTGTGGAGCAGCTGATGTTGACCTCATCTTGATTTCGCCTTTTCCACCACTCTCACTTCCACTTTCATTCGCAGCGGTGGTGGTTGGTTTGGCCTTGATCGTTTTGGTAGAGCCATTGTCTGTAGATGTATCTTGATCCAACGGGGAGTGTGAGGACCCATTCTCGACCTTCTCTAGGGCACTATCAAACTCCAAGCCGGGAGTATTTGGTTGACTAATCTCCTGCACAGTCTCCAGTGTCGAACTTGCCCCACTGACTCCTCTTGCCGGCGTTCTCATACCCGGTATGGACAGTGAATCCTCTGCCTCGCTCTCTGCGATATCCTGCTTTCCTTCCTGTTGTTCCGCCTGCTGTGGTAGTCGCTGAACATTGATTGATGGAAGTTCTTGGTCCGTCTTTCGTGGCGAGAGTATAGAGGGTTTGTTGATGGGAGGTGGGGACCGTAGTCTTGGAGATATCGGCCAGCGAGGGGTTTCTCTAACTTCGGTGGTGACCGACGGCTTCTGCGGTACAGGTGCTCTTATGATCGGCTCGGAGGCAGTCGGGTGGAGTATGGGGGTAGATGCTACAGACAAAGCTCTCTGCGTAGCAGCTGCAGATGGCGGGTTGGTGTTTGCACTGGCCGAACGAGCTGGGCTAAGTTCCTGGGTGCTGTTCTTTCTCGATCGACCAGGGCCAGGTGTCGACCGGGTAGATGTGTTTGGTTTTGGAGATGGCCGTACTGGAGATGACTCCCGTGAGGCGATTGGAGAATTTGCTGCAGAGGTGACCCGTTTGGTTTGTAACTTCTTCGCTGCTGGCGGTATAGAGGTTGATGCTGATGATTCGCGAATGGGTCTGCGGCTGTCCACTGGTTCAGCAGTCTCCTGGGTGGCAGGACCAGTGATGGGAGGAAAAGATTTGTCGTCCATGGTGTTGGTCGCGGCTGCTGTGTATTCGATTTAGTTGTGGTTCTGCAAGTGGTTCTGGCTTGCCGGCTGCTCGTGTCGAGACGTCACTCGCTCTCCCTTCGGAATCCACCCCAAACACGCAAACGACCTCTCCTCACCTCTCCTTCTGGCGTGGGTGGCAATTAGCGCAGAAGCAAGAGAGGCATATGAAGGGAGAATGGCGGCTAGCCAAGGGATCTGGGGGAGTCTGGGTCGGTTTGGGGTTGTTGTGGTTGTGGTTGGAGTGTCCGTGGGTGGGAGAGAAGGTACAGGAGCAGAGTCGAGCGAGTTGGGGGTTTGGTTGAGGTGAGGTGGAGGTGTGTGTTCTTGGGGAGTAGCGTGGCGTAGAAACTCGAGGTAGGTAAGTAGGTAGGTAGGTAGCGTGTTATAATGCAAGTAATTTACCTTACCTAGGTACTGTAGTGCGAGTAGTGCAAGGTACTCTTTTTCCAGTTGTCAGAGGAGTAGTAGGAGGAGTAGTACCCGGCACGACGGAGTGGGAAGGTCATGTCATGGACTCGTGGCAGTGTAGTGCACAGTAGCGCTGGAGAGTGGAGTCTTCGGGGTGCTTGGTGAACAACTGGCATGGCATTTGATTTGTCACAGGGGCATGGCAGGCCAGGGCAGGGCGGGACATGACATCGGATAGCCGCCGGCGTGGTCTTTTTCTCCTCCGGCCAGCTTTCTCCTTGTCTTCTCTTGCCTTCTGGACCCTCTCGGCATCAACAGTCGGCATTAACGTAACCCACGAGTAGGGACAAAAAAAACAAAGTCTCATTCCTACAAGTATGCCAGGCCTACTACAGTACTGGATTCGGACAAATCAAAGCTGTGTCGTTGTGATGACTGTTAATATTACTGTTGCTATTATTGTTGTTGTTGTTATCAAAACCCCCTCTCAAAGTACCTAGGTACTGCCCGTGTCATTCCATATTAAAATAGGGACATGCATTCATACATACATACATGGGACAAAGACAAAGCGGCATGCATGGCATGTGGGGTGCGGGTATTTGCCCACCGATACTGGTCAAGTCAAGTTAAATCACCGCACCTAGTCTCTTGACCGTTATTTGGCAAGACGCCTGCCTTCCTTCGTAGTGATCCCGATACTGCATTATTCACATCAGGAATGATACGTGCTGGCTGGCCACTGGCTTGAAAGCCCCCGTTGTACACGCGTGGCTAAAGAGGAATCGGGCTGGGTCGTCTCCTCAAAGGGGGGATTCTCAACCACGGTACCGACAAGTGTTTGGAGAGGCGATCATTCCAATCGGGGCTGCTGGAAGACTGCAGCTGCAGTTTTCCGTCGACCGTTCATCCCGAGACTCGACTCTCCTCTCCCTCTTTCCCCCTGGCCTGGTTTGTTCCTTTTCCCGATCACTTTGGTCTGTCTGCTGTCCGCTATCAAAACAAGTAACTTTGCCGTCCAGGCAGTACTTCTCTCATATCATATGCACTTTCTCTTAATAACTCACAGCCCAGTATGAGTGCCGCTCTGTTATTCAAGGGAAAAGGCGCCTTTCATACTGTGAGAATTAACAAAAGTGGTGACGAAATGAACAGAATGACAGCGTGCGGGAGGCCGAGGCTGACACCCAGGCCATCGCTGGAATCTCAGTCGCATGAGTGGAGGCGGAAGGGATGAAGGGGAAGGCCACAGGCAAGCAGCTCAGGCTAGGTGAGGTCAGATCGATCCGCCACCTCATCGATGAGACGTATGATCTGGTCGATACTCAAGGTAGGTTGGTATCTGTGGCTTCAGATACACCAATGGCACCACAAGCAATGAGGCACCAGCGTGAAGAGCGGTCACTTGATGCCGTTGAAGTTTGAAGAATCCGGTATTTTCTGCGTCATATGTAAATACTGCAAGCCCATATTCCCTAATGCCCTACCTAAGGTAGGTAAGTACCTAGTGAATGGAGAACAGCATTCTAGAACACCATCCGCAGACCTGATGATTGCCATTGTGGCCGGGTTAGGCAAGATTTCAGCCCATCCCAGCTCATCCAGTCTGTCGGCTCCTCTTGATGCCGTCGTTCGTGCCAAGCGCTATTATTTACTTGTTACATCATACCCCTCGCTTGGCCTCGCCTGGCCTCGGTCGGAGGGGGCTTCGATATGAAGGCAGTCCATATGAACATCAAGCGACATTTTGGTGTTTACACCGTACAGAATCCCTGAGGTCGACACGGAAGATATCGAGTTGCCGTCGGGCTGTTTCGGTCTCTGTCTCTGTCTCAATCTCAAGCTATCAACAATTTCCATTCGAAGGAAAATCTCGCGCTGTGCATATGCATGCGCAGTAATCCACCTCAGACTGCCACGTTTCCCATCCTGGCCCTTTGCTCCAGTACGATTTGATTGATTCTCTCCAACAGCCAGCAAGCAAGCCAGGCCCAGCATCATCCTTCGGCCGTTCAATCCCACTTCCCGCCCGGCCACCAATGACGGGTTCCTGCCGGACGTCGGTCTGAGGTGAGACGCCATCCCCCCCATCTCCTTCCAGGCCTCCACACTGTTTCTTCAAGATGCCACCCCCACGGCCACGGATCTTGCTGCTGCGTGGGTTCACGTGGGTGGAAATTTCAATATTAACAGCGCATCGCCGCCAGCATCACCTGCGAGCCATGAATCCACTCACGGCTGCTTCCCTCAAGATATGCGCCAGTTGTGGCCGAAAGACAAGCTGGAGGAAGAAGTGGGAGGTGAGTTACGAATTAAGCGACCCAATGTTTCCTTTCTCACTGTGCTCAGCCCGCCTAGTCATTATGTCTCAACTCTATCTCATGACTTCTTCGTAAGGCTGTCGATGTTTCTCCTGGGAAAGGGGCCAAGTGAGACTCGGCCCGGCAGATAATTGGGACGAACGCCTTTGACGCAAGGTCTCCTTGGAGGGGACAAAATGTCTCAGCCCGCCGGCGGCAAAGCTGTCTCCTGGAGTTGTTTAGTTTTGCGCCATATGTTTACTTTTTCTGCGTCTCGGAAACCTGACGTCAAACTAATTTTCTTAGAAAAACTGGGATGCGATAACCTATTGCTCGGATTCGTGTCGGAAGCGCAGAATCAAACCGAACTCCGTCGATATTGCTTTTGAAACAAAAATTATTTCTCTTCTGCAAGATCGGCGAGCTATTCAAAGACCAGCTGCTATGGTAACGTGCGAAGAATCTGAAAATGAGGTTTTGAAAGACAGGAAGTCAGATAATGCCGAGGATCAAGAACGTCATTCTGCACTTGTGTCTCCAGAGGAAGCAGGTATGAATCCTCGGGACCTTCAACCCCATCGAAGTCGCGAGAAAGATGTCGACAGGCTCCCGGACGGCTGGCGGCGAGAGGCGAGGTAGTAGTCACTCAAAGTGGCAAAGTTGTAGACCCTAGCTTTGCAAAAGGGGTAATGGAATTGAAGTTTCCCTCTTGACTGTATCCTTCTCTCGACCATACATATCACGAAGGAGACCGTGGAATTTTTCCTACTTCCTGTGACTGGGCTGGTAGCACAGAAGCTGGTATATGAGCATAGGCTTAAATCCAGTGCTGTGTGCCATGTCCCTACTTTATGGTCGAATTCGTCCACTTCGGGAAGTGTACGATCTCAAACCCGGGCTACATACATTGCCAATGTACGCCCTTTCTACACTACAAGCTACAACCCCATCCTACAACTACTGTCTGAGTCTGCCCATCTTTTCTCCAGTAATCGTATACCATTACCTTTCATCCGCCTCGATTCCGTGTACCAGCGTACAGCATCTGCATTCATGACTCGACGCGAAATCTATGTCCACCTCCTGTAAGTTATACCGATCAGTTCCATGGTCAGGATACGATCGCTGCCTAGCATACTCCTCTTAATCTAACTTAAAAGATGCTTACTAATCTCTCATACCACGGATCAACGTCACAGGAGCAGGATACTGGCAGAAATACGAGCAGATATAGACTTTGATACGAGAAGTTGTGCATAAATGCGCCAGTCAACCAAGGCATCGCGTTGTTTAGATACACAAAAACAGGTAACTTGGACGCGCCTATCCCACAGCATCAGGTTGTACAGCGGTAAGGTAGGACAGGATTTACAGGACTTACTATGTGACACCAAATATTTTAGGCAGCATATGAAGACTTCACGTTCACAAGCGGGAACAAGCAAGATCTTGGTGTGGATTATTCTGTAACATATTGTCCCCACGACCCTTGGAGCTTCCCCTTGGCGCTCGTTGTTCTTGCCAGTGTTGCGAGTTGTCTAAATGTCTTCAGGCCGGGTTGCAAAGGGGGCAAATTGGGCTATGGCGACGCAGAAGCTAGCCATCGAATCTCGTCGCTACGTTCATAGGTTGAGGCCTGTCCAATGCCTCGAATTTGTGACAAGAAAATCGCTGAATAATAGAAATCAAGTGTGAGTGAGGACGTTATGGTCTAAAGCTATGTTAAAAGCGAAGGCTCTGGCAACTCACGTTTCCAGACCTGAATTTGGGCAGACTTATTGACAACCGATCTGACTGCCGCTAGAACTTCATTCTGTCCTTAAATATGGGGGAAGTCCACAATACAAGTATTCCACCCCTCGTTTGGCAAGATATATCAACTCGAACTGACCCTCCTGCGGGCAAAGCTTCGTCCCAACAATATATCAAAAGCATCGCAATGGTTGATGATATAAAACCGGTGTTGGCACTAATGCTCTCCTTCACTGTTGTCACATGCAAGTCCACAAATAACCTCGTCCTGGTAATGCTCGTACCCATGAAGGTGGGCACTTCTGCCACTTGGTGTTTGAGTTTCAGGCGTTTAAGTATTCGAGAGGCTATCCAATTCCCTTCCGTATTGGGATTAGACAACGCAATCACTGGTAGAACGTCTTTCCCGGGCCGACCCAGTAGTAAGAGAATCTGATGCGAATTTGATGATTGCCTTGCTTGATGTCGAAGCTTCACGTTCTTGATGTGTCGAAGATCGTTATCATCTATTGCAAACTCAGTACCCCGATCTGCTGCGGCGTTGATCTCCCGATCGTTCTTGTGTTGAGAACTGCTCCTGGAAAGTCTGAGAGCATTCGGAATAGTGCACACGGTATCGCTTGCAGCAGTATGGGGAAATGTTACAAAGTTGTCCTGAACAAACCATGTCCCGCATGTGACACTGTTTCGTGAATTAGATGCCGTTTGGGAAGGTAGTAAAAGGATAGGCTCATCATCTTGTACCACCTCCCGGTGCATCCTGGGAAGCCTTTGACAAGCAGTTTAACCGTGGGCAAGACAGGCTGTTGTCCCTCCTTGGTACTATCATTGCCATCGTGATTTCCATTCCAGGAAGAGGCTCCCAGTTGCTGGCTGATAGTACATTCTGAGCGTTGGAAGTTTCAAAAAGTTGCCACATATCTCGCTCGACGAGCGTCTTCCCTGGGCGTTGTTAGAACTTGCCTCTTAACACACCCTCCATCATTGGAAAGTCATACTCTACAGGAATGGGTCAGGTACGCCCGTATGCATCCTCGAACCTCATAGGCTCTTGGAGATATGTATGCCGGGTGTCTAGCTTAGACAAATTTGAGCGAAGGAAGAATAGGAATTCGTAGATCTCATTTATCCTGGCGCTATGACCGCATTAGTAAAGCAAACCTTTACTCTCTACACTGTCACTTACTATGTTATGACGGTTAAGTGTGATAAAAGACCGACCTTCTTCAGAATTTCTATCACAGCGGCTGTGGATCGGGTGTGGATGTCATGTAGCGACTTGTTGGTTTTTGTTGATGAACGTTCTATCTCCTCTCTGACTATTTGGGTTCCCTCTTCCACTCGCCCACGCAATGTCGCCACATTACTTATGATTGCATGGTTCTGGATTTGCAAATTTCCCAACGTAGTTGAGAGCGTTTCGAATCGTTTTCGAGCCCTTTCTTCTGCCAATGCATCCAGCTTTCTAAGTCCAGGTCAGCAGCCGACACCACAATCGGAACGCATGGAATTGAAGTGAGAACAATCCTTGGTACATGCCGAGAAGCAAATTGATACTTCTCAAATACGCCGTAATCTCCGCTCGTAACTTTGCCACCGCTTCTGGTTTCTTGGTCCCGACAAAGGCGACATTGAATACCACATCCTTCATAACGCCCGCTGACCGCCCCAAGCCAAGGCTTTGATCATATTTGTTGATGCTTCTGAGAAACTCTTATAGCGGTAGCTGGCAACTGAGAGCTGCAGCTTTAATGGCATCCACTATTGGACCACCATGGACCAAACCCTTCAACGCGCTCGAGGCGATCCACTTCTTGCAGTGCATTTCCAAGAGTATGTAGTTGAAGAGTGAGCCGCTGGTACTGAAAGCTAGAGCCACCAGCCTCATGCCGCGCATACACGGCTTGCTCAATGAGGCTGGCGGCTGTAAGAAAATCACCAAGAGAGAAACCAAACGACATAAGGACACGCCCAGGGCAAAAATGCAGAGAAACAAGCACCCCTGCTACGGTTCGGTCGGAGTGAGCTGACGGAGCGAATCTTGTCATCAGAGAGGTACAAGGCTAAGGTAGCAAGGCTTGCTTCTAACGAGCCCTCCAACGAGCTGACTAAGTACTCTATGCAATATGATACAAGTATTATACACCTCATCGTGCCCATCTATCATGTCAATAATATATTTGCTGGAACCTCCCACCATGGATATCATCCCGAGCCGGTCATAACATTCCCAGATGCAGATAAACGCCACATACCGATATCATCCAACCATCTACTGTGTAATCGCTCGGACACCTTGCAACAAAAGACCAAACATTAACCCCTTGGCTACTTCCTCAACCTGTAGACAGTCGAAGATTCGTCCCATTGCCTCACCAGTCGCTGCCTGGCCCATGACACCAGTCAGAGCGGTAGGAACTCCCCTTTCAACAAGCAACTTCCGAGCCTTAGTCCGCAGCCTCTCTTTCTCTTCAGTGCACATTTCTGCTGGCCACAATTTTAATTCTTCTTCAGTCGGTAAGGTGTTTGCCCGAATCTTGAGAATGTGAGCAGCGACACCAGCGTCCGACGTATTCGACGCAATGACAGAGTCCTGAATAAGAGACTGGATAGCTGCTAACGAGGGGTTGGATGGCCGCAACAAGAAGGTCTTCGCAGCGTTGAGCAGAGTCCGCCGGATGTTCCAAGCGGAGGAGAGAGTGTACAGTTCATTGATCACTGCAAACATGAGTTCGACAGCAACTTTAGTCTCGGCCTCAGTGAGCGGTGTTTGCTCCTTACGAGGGCGGGGTTTCTGGGCTGGAGTGGATGCTACTTGAACGGATGATCTCCTCGTCGCGGAAAGAGATGGACGCCCTGGAGATGGTTGGGAGGGAGCCGTGCTGATCGAGGTTCGGGCAGTGTTTGGGAAATTGCTCTCTCCACGCGAAGTCGTGGAAGAATCATCTGGGTGAGAGCCGTAGTCATCTGGGATTTCGCCAGGTGGAGGTGGCAGCTTCATATCGCCCATGACGCACTGCGTAGGCGATGACAGAGGGGTCCCTCGTCTCGAAGAAGGGGCTCTACTGGGGTCTCGGCTTTGAGGCACACTCCGACGCCCACTCATTGATGATCTCGCAGATGTTGAGACGCGAGGTTCTCGCTCATTCTCACCCTCAGCGATAGAGTTGTGGCTTGGACGCCGTGTCATAGTCGGAAGTATAGAAGGTTGTGTAGAGACGACTGGCATAGCGCGGAGGCTGTCCTCACTCGCTCGGCCAGATCTGGAAGACGCGACTATTGAGTTCATGCTATCCATCCTTGGGAGTGTTGATGTCGAAGCTCGCCCAGCGATATGAGTGCCATTTGCGACTTTCTTCTGGCCTAGGTTGCCGATATTTGTGAAAACCCCCGTAATCCCGCCTCCGATCGCTTTTCCGCCCTCAGCGACACCCTTCGGTGCACTTGTGAGCACATCAAGCATGCCTTTACCCATGCTTTCAAAAGCGGACGGGGTCGGCCACCCAATGCCAGGAAAGCCATTCTTCGACGTGGAAGTCGACTGCCCCTGGTCTTTCTCCAGAAATCGTTTCATGCCTTCACTCTCTGCAAGTTCCTTGTACCACAGGGCATCCCGAAGATAGCGTTCTAATTCCCCTCTCAAGGACGGTTTCGTGTGTTCTTTCCAATTTGGAAGACCTTGGTGTTGCTCAGTAAATGCGTTGACCCCGGAAACCTGGGCGATGCGCCGGAGGACTTCATGTAAAGTCTCAAAATCTGGATACCGCCGCACGATCATCCAGCCCGGATGGTCAGTTGATGCAGGCTCAATTTGCACCAGGTAATCGGCATTGGGCTTAGAACGTAATCTCCCCTTGTCAGAACTCGTCGAATCGTCATGGATAATTATATTCGCGTTGTGAAGAGTGAGCGAGACAGTTTTTCTACGGCGGGTAGGGGACCCGTCTTGGAGAGCGACTGGAACTGCTGGGGGTACTATTTGATCAAAGTTTGTGAAAGCCGGCGTGTGGTGTGAAGCAGGCGAGGCAGATGACTGGGGTGACGAAACGAAACCCTGGGACTCTGGCCGCCCAGATGAGGTTTGTAGCACAGGAGTTGTGGGCTCTGCAACTTTGCTTCCAATGACTGTTGTTGCCTGCAAGGGCTTGGGAATGCCGCTGGGGACATTCCGTTCTGCATTTGGTGGACTGGTGTTTCCGCTGTTCTTCAAAGGCGATGTATCAAGATGCAGGCTTTGGGCATTTTGCTCAAAAGCTGCCACGAGAGCTTTGGGGGCGTCATCCAGAGGTTTTTGCTGACTTTGGACCCTTTTCGCGTCTTCATCTGCTATGAGCCGAGACAACCTCTGTGCTTCTTCCATAGCTTCTTCCATTGCCTCCTCTGCCTTACTCAATCGCTTCTTGTGACCTTTCATCTCCTGTTTCTGTTTCTCCGCCGGCTTTAGTGGTTTTGCAAGTCCAATGTTGCCCACGTTACCATCAAAGTCGAAAGGGCCACTGAGCGAATCATCGCTACTTCCACCTCCCATACCTGCATCAATTGCCTGACTGAAGTCCGGCTCGCCATCCTCGAGGAGAGAAACAATCCATCCATTTATCCATTCTGGCTTCGAGCAGCTGGCCAGTGTCATTTGTAATATTAACCCCCCAAGAATCTCCCTCAAGAATACCCTTGCCGGATCACAATCGTAGGTCGGCTTCTCTAGAAAATTTTGCAGTATATCCTCCGCCACCATCTTGAACTTCCTCGATTGTTGTTTCTCATTCAGAACATTGGCAAGATTCGAATCTGGATTTGCAGACAGGTACGCATAGACAGCCTCGGCCGGAGGAACATTTCCTTGTGATGCTGACATCGCGCTCGACAACTCATTGAGGAAAACAATCACGATCGAGGACGAATTAGTGAGGAAGTCGAGAAAAGTGTCGACATGCCTCTTTCGGGATAAGTGCTGGGAAATGGCCAGAATGAACCTTGTCAAAGTTGTGCGAGAAGCCAGTGGGAAAGACTGCTCGGTGGGAAGTATTGGCTGATACCACCACTTCACGTAGTCTCTTATAACAGCATCAACCAATTCATTGAGCGCTGCGGCAGTCTCGGGTTGAAAGCCTTCAAAGCTGTTCCCAACCACTTTGTCATCTTCGTCATCCTCGCCGGATTTCTGCGCTTCTCGCAAGTCCAATATCCTCTTAACCACGTCCAGACCCTTCTCTCTGCGGATGTTCCCTTTCGAGCCAGCATCATTGCTTTGTCTCTCCCATGCTGCGTGAAGCACAATGCCACCCACTGCCCCGATCAAGACCAAACCAAGTCGCCCCAGAATGATGTAGGTGGATGCTGCCAGCCCAACCGCTATGCCACCAATTGTCTCCGGCGAAGCTGTAGATAGGAAACGCAATGCGCGAGTTGTCAGGTCTTCTTCTGGGGGCTCTGAAGACGTGGATTTGGAGGACGCTGGGATCTCAGGCGCATTCGGAATAGATACAGCGTCTTCATCGTTCTTCATCTCGACTCCTGATGTTCCGTTCATTGCGGCGTTCTGTGCTTCCCGCGCATGCCGAGTTATTGCAGTTCGGCGCTGAGAGCTGCTGTATGGTGCGATGCGCTGAAAAAGAGTTTCCCGGCTGGGTTTCTGTATGACTGCTTGATAGAATCGAAGTTCGTTTGTTCTGTTCTTTCAGTTTTGTTTGGTGGCAGGCGGGTGCTGAAGAATGTCCATGCACTGGGCGTTTCATGGATGCTGGAACGGAGAACGTGAGCGGCGAGCCCCTTTAAAGGACGGACTCAGGTGGAATAGAAGCTTCAGCTTTGCCCTGCCGACGGACGCCTTACCCGGATAGTCAGGGTCTTGAGTCTGGGGTTGAGTTTCAGCAGGGCAGGGCAGGCAGGGGGAATTTGATTACAGTACAGTAAACTGTTTTCTTATCGTTATCGCGCCTAGGACCGCGTCAACGTCTCTTCTACGCGTCAACCCCTTCAACTTCAACTTCAACTTTCCTCTCAGCCAGAACACCTGTTCCAGGTTACCACTTCTTTCCCCTCCCTCCTTAATCCGCTCTGCCATTACACGATTGCCACCCATTTCGAATCCCTTTTAGGCCCTCGGCTCTCTGGATCTTCCTAACAAAGCCCTTCTACAAACAAACCCCAGTCAACCACAACCAACCACAGTCAACACTCCGCGTCCGGGATTCAAGATGGGCAAGGCAGGAAAGCGTGGACATGACGAGGTGGATACCTACGAAGAGGATGACTTTGTCGAGAACGATGATGGTGCGGCACCCAAGACCAAGAAGACCAAGAAGGCGGCCCAATCAACCAGCGACGACCTGGACAAGTTCTGGGAGGTTAGTCATTCCTAATATTACTCCCAGGACAGCAGAAATAATATTGCTTCTAGATCTCCCAAGGGAGGAACCCTCGCAGAGTCACGGTTCAGGAGTTCAAAGGCCACAAGCTCATCAATATTCGAGAATACTATGAGAAGGATGGAGAATATAAGCCATCATCGAAGGTACAACCCTTCGTAGCACTCAGCTGTCCGTTCTGCGAGCACTAACATATCCATCCATCCAGGGCATATCTTTGACCGTTGATCAATATAAGGCTCTACTCGAGGTCCTCCCAAAACTCAACAAACACTTGAAGGGCATGAATATCGATGTCTCGGCCTCGGCGTTCTCTGATGAGGAACCCGAGGAGGAATCTGAGGAGGAAGAGAAGCCAAAGAAGCGCGTCAAGGCAAAGAAGCAGGAAAAGGCTAACATCGAAGCAACTTCTGATGAAGATGAAGGATGATATCCAGCGGAACCGGGCAAAAACTTCTGGTCTTCAACATTGGCGTTGGCGTTAAGGAGCTACATATAATGCGGATCGGAAACTGTCAAGGAATGGTGGCTTGTTGGAATTGTCCACTTATGGATGAGAATTTCTGAGATGCAAGCACGGGAATGAAATAGCATGTGGACGATGACTTTTTCAAGTTAAGATACTGTGCCTAGAACATTCCCGTTGTCATTTCAGGTCTCAGCAGCTAGTGTGTCTACAGGGCTCCAACTTCTCCGTATTTCTACCTACACTGGTAGGGCGATGCCAGCAGGAGTGGAACTAGACCATTGAATCCGCCTGCCAAAGTATTAAAAGAATGCTATCGTCCTGATCTCCACACTTTCGCGAATCTTCGCATCGGGCGGGGAGGTTGGGTCTTCAAAAGCAGTATGTCCAACAAATCGAGCGACATCCGGTCTGCTCTCATATGTTTTTAGGAGAATGACCTGATCAGCCTCCATCTTGGGGAAGTACCACCACTTGTGTTTGGCCGAGTATCTCATGACATAGTTTTCGCCGTTGCGGTCGCGATAGCGGAGGTATAGCTTGAAGAAGTCATCCGCGGGTGCAGATGTCACGTCGCACATAGCCAACGGTCGCTCCTCTACGGTGCCAAGTGGCTTCCAGACTGCAGTGATGTCAGTAAGGGAACCTTCAAAATTTCCCATGTACTCCGACGAGTTATTTTGAGCGTAGGCTTGGGAGGCAATCAGCATGTGGCTAGAGGCACGCACCATTGAAGAAGGCTACTCGACGTGAAAGCAAGTCCTTGGCTTCATCTCCTAAAAGTTGCTCTACACTGTCATGATATCAGTATGTACATGTTCTAAGTTTTGATCTGCAAGAATTGGGGCGAGGGTCGGATCAAGCCCAGAGACAAGCTCCCAACGCCTCCATCGTTGGTTGGGGACTCCAAGGCGAAATAAACATACCGAATCGGACCGGATTCTGCAGTGTAGTCGCAATGGACCAGCATCACTGGTGCTCGTTTGGTTGTATCTGTTTCTTGTGTAATTGGCTTTGCTGCGTTTGCCTTGGTTCGTATTGTGTGATCAAAGCTACAACGAATCGTCAGCACTTCGACTTCTGGAGCACATCAGACATCTGACAATGACAGTTGTCCAACGTGGCTAAGGAATGGGCCATACACAAGAACCCGCCTCGCCCCAGTGGTCCTTTTTACAAAGTCCACAACCTCGGGGTAGAATGATTCCCGCACATTTGCCTCGTTCTCCCTGTTGGAAATGGGGAAGTTAGCATATGCCGAATCAAGGATGTCGTGAGTAGAACATGAGACATGTCTCTAGATAATTTTGAGACATTCTAAAAGGGAAGTTCTGGGCTCCCCCACTACCTACCACTTGTTGTACTGCGTCTTGAAGGAATGGACCGAGAATCCTTCCTTGTCAGCCGCGAATGGTGTCACCCGATTTCTTTCCCAGCCATCCGTCACTGTCATTTCTCTTGGGTCATCACCGGGCTCGTGTATATCCTTGGCGGCTTCGGATTCGTAGAAGTAGATCTCAGTGGGTTTTTCGACGTCTTTTGTGTAATTGAAGTTTGCACGCACTTCGCCAGGTTTCACATTGGTCTCTGCATGGGAAACCATAGATTTAGCTATGTACAGTACTAGACAAAGAGATCAATCAAGCACTCGCACCTGGTAACAACGCCTTTTCGACAGCACCTGTGGGTTAGAATGCAAAGTCAGTACTGTCTTCTCCAAACTCCAGGCAGTATGGATTGGGTTTACCACCTATGCGACCTGTCGGGTTGTACGTACCTTGAGTTTTTTGCCAGGCCGGAAGATTTTCTATTTGAGTCATCCAACGTTTCAAATTCGGGTGCTGGTCTACCGGTAGACGTGAGGCTTTGTGAAGATGCATTGGGGCAGCGACTGCAATATCTGCAATCGTCACCTCATCCCCCGCGAGGAATTTGGTCTTTGCAAGCTGCGCATCCAGAACCGAGGCGAGCTGAATAATGTTAGAGTTCTAATACTACTGCTATGTAGTGCCAGGTTTCTCGGGAATGTAAGCCAAATGGATGAGAGAACTATCTTGACCCTCCAGTTCTAGACGGATATTTCAAGCAGATTGGTATTAAGAGTACCCACCTGGTTCCATTTCGGTTCCTGGGCGTCAATGATAGACTGGTCTGGCTCAGACTTCAACAGCGGCTTGACAACATGTTCAACCAGATAGATGTAGCAGCTTGGGAACCACGCCGAAGCTTCCCAGAGGAGCCATTTGTTGACATTGGCGCGAGCTTTCAAATCCTTCGGGTAGTAAATGCTGCCATTGAGATCTGCTGCATATTGGAGGATGGCATTGGATTCCGTGATGTTGAAGTCGGGTCCATCCGAAGCGCTTGGAACAGTGCCATTGGGGTTCTTGAAGTTCATGTCAGCTTCAAAGTCCGGTCGTCAAAGCAGACATATAAGACGAGATATAAATTGAGCAACGAAGACCTACAATCTTCAAGTATTCTGGACTCTTGTGTTCACCAGTGAAGTAGTTGATAGGCTTGAGTTCGTACTGGGTTCCAAGCAAATCAAGACCGGCCAGGACTTTCCTTGAGTTCACGGTGCATGGATCAAGATAGACTTGAAGCATCTTGATAAGCGATCGATTTTCTGGGGATTAGTAGAGGTTGTGGTCTATTAGGATTCGGAAGCTTATGCTTGGAATTAGGATGATGGGATGCGAGGATGTGATGGTGTGAGGACAGGGGACTGATGATATAAAGTCACCGATCATATCTCACGCAGTGCAGTAGTGCAGCCATAGATCCCCGCTTACCGTCGCTATTACCCCTCTTCTCTTGCAATTGGAGGCAGCTACCCCGCATTGTGGAGGTCTAGTGGTTCAAGGTGCGGAAGCCTCACTTTTCATGTACCCCCCAGTTAAACCCGAAGCAGATTACCTCGCCCTTCGTCCGTCCCAAGGTCACCTATCATGTTCAGCCAAATAGAAGAAATATGATGAAGGAGGACGTAGCTGAAAACTGTAGGACAGATGTATCTTGCGAGGCTGCGATATTGAACAATAGTGCTTATACATGTAGTTGAACATTCAGAATGTTAGGCTTCTATCATATTTCATTTAGAGACCCTTTGCAATTGCAAGTCCAGCATCCATACCAAAAGACATTGAGCGCAGACAAGAGGTTGCAGGTGGATATTCGTTGTAGAATAGTCCAGTAAGTTCTCCAGCAGAGTATAGCCCAGGGATTGGAACGTCATGAGTGCTAAGAACTTTAGAATCTAAATTCACCTTGAGACCTCCATATGTAAACGTCAAATGGCTGGTGAGCGGAACTCCGTAGAATGGGGCCTTGGTGATGGGGTTTGCCCAATTGGTCTTGTTTGGATTTAGTCCCGTCGTCGCTTTCCCATCTAGGGCCATTAGATTGAATGGCTTGTCGTTACAGGCTGCATTGAACTCGGAGACGGTCTTGGATAGCTTTTCTGGATCGAGACCAAGCTTTTGTGCCAACTCTGGAATCGTGTTCGCCTTCACGGGTTCTTTATCAGATGTGTCGTAGACCCAACCTGGGCGGAAACGGTCCATGATCGGAGCATCAGTCACAAAATACGCTTCCTGGTTCTGATTTTTGAAAACATGAAGCGCAATCATCTCGAACGTGGCGAATAGGTGACGTTTGCCTTCATCATAGAATCGTTGACAGTCACGATTGAGGACAATTCCATAGTTATGGCCCCACCTAGAATATAGAGTTAATCCCAGGCGGGATAGGGGAAGCGAAATTTAAGCGAGATCAACACGAAAGTTCATGTCCCAAATGCAAGCCGTGGCAACGTTCTTGAGGCCCCACAGTATATGCAACTTGGGACCAGACATGGCTTCGGGAGGCTGGTGTAGGAGATAATGAAACGCACTGTACTCACATCACAGCATCTGGTTTTGTGGCTCGCGTATCCACTAATTCACAATGCATGCCATCAAATGACCCTGCGGTGCCAGCCCCCACTTCCAGAGCCATCGTAATGCCTGCACCGGTGTTGTACTTGAGTCCAGGTGCGATCAGAGGAAGAGAATGTGTGTTATTTCCAATGTACTTTGCGAGCATTTCACGATTGCCTTCGAAGCCTACGAGGAAGGTTAGCAACGGTTTTCAATGCTGGATAGGGGACCAACCTCCACAAGCCAGCATGACATTCTTGCCTTGAAGATCGCGGAGGAACCCGTCTTTTCCTCTAACTTTAACACCAGTTACTTCACCTCTATCTGAAGTCAGAAGTTTCACGCCGGCGGTCTCCCAGAGAATGTCGCAATTGTCGAATTTGGTGATGTGGCTGAATAGATTCTGAACAATTGCGTTCCCACCACCTTCCGGAAATACAAAGTGCTGGTCAGTCTTAAATTCCAAGAGCACATTTTTCTCGTCATGATGATTGAGTTTGACACCGTGGTCTAAAAGGTACTGGGCTAGTCCAGGTACTAGCTCCTCCAACTTGCGACAATAATCTTCATCCGCTAGACCGTTACTGACAAGTCTCATTTCTTTGATCCAGTCGGAATCGAACTTGTTGTTCCTGTCAAGGCGCAGATATGCCATGGTCCAGCGCGAAGCACCGCATCGCTCGCCTTCCTTACCAACCTCAACAAGAGCAACGCGGCCTCGCTTGCCATCTCGCTTGCATTGCTCCAAAAAATTCAAGGTAGTCATGCTACCAGCAAACTGGCGTGAGAAGTCAGCTCGATCCTGTGCATCTGTACAAATAGGAGAGAACAATGATGTGAAATTCCATTCTCGTCGACTTTGGGGCAACTCGAGATTCAAGAGAAAAGAAAAGAAAAGGATCTCGACATACGCCGGAGCCAATGACAACAAGGTCGTATGCTGGGTTATCGACGGATCCCATATTTTCGATTGAGGTGGAAATGTCAGGGCTTGATTACTGAGTCCTTCTGGAAACACTGTGATTTCGTGGATACTGATACCAATGATCAGAGCCCCTGTTTTATGTGTTGTATTGAACGTGCTAGCACCTTTCTCCCTATTCGCGGATTTTGCGGGGTATGCGGGGTACCAATACCCCGCCTCAGTCAACGCAACTGCATCAGTAACCCTATCAAAGGATCTTCGTCAAGCCAGCCTTAGGTACTAGTCCTATAAGAGCAGTTCCTTTCATCCTCTGGTCCAAGGAGCTGATGCTGGATGGTTTTTGTAGAGGATTATGAAAGTTAATCGACGATCTTGCGTAGATCTGTCCGACTAGACTCAGAGCTGAGCGAGAAGTTGCACGATCCTCCTCACCAAGAAATCATGTTGCACGAAGAATGACGTTTGATAGACGGGAATAAGATCATGTTTCACGAATGCACAATGCTCCGTCACAACGCTCAGCATGCCATTATGACCTTGGTGGGCATTGGTTGAGATAACTGTGTAGCGCGCAGCTCTGGAGATTCTGCTCCTTTGGAGTTCAAACAGGAGAGTTGGAACTCCTCTCGGTAGCAAAACATTATAATCAAATTCATGAAAGGTACCACTGCCCGAAAATCGACGACGCTGTACTAAAACTAAGCGACTTGCTCTGCTAAAAGTCGAAGGGACAGAAACAAAACAGCGATGGAAATTGCAAATTGTGGCTGATACGATACTCTCTCACATCTCCACTAGAAGTTGCCGCAAAATACCATTGTGTAAGATGCACGTTTGGGGGAATCTAGTAGAGCTGTGGAACCGTACGGTACTTCTTTTGAATTTCGACGAGTTGTAATGTCTCAACCTACACCAGAGTTGACAGCAAAGTTCGAACACCCATCCATCCAATCTCATGACCAGTCCGGGAAAGTAAAATATTGGCCCGAATTAGACGCCAACAGAATACGACTGACAGGACCATGCCCGAGCTCGTTATGCACATTAGTAGTGTTTTAGAACAGGCACTACCAGTATTCCAGTAAAAGAACTCGAGTTGCAGTGAAATCAAGACTCCGTTTTGACCTAGTTGTGCTTCGACTGAAGCTATGTTACATGCTCTTTTGACTTTTGTACACCGATCTGATGCTCCATTTCACCGTAGATAAACATGCGAGAACAACCACCATGTTGGAGAAGCATCTAAGCGAAAGGGGGCAGCCAAAATGGGTATCCACCATTCTAAAGTTAAAAGTCAGCTGGTTTGTTTATTGAAAAGGGGCATTGCTCTGAGTGGAAAGAGTTTGGTGGAATAGTCGAGCATATGGCACGAACTCCTCAAGCGAACGAATGTTGATATAGCATCTCGGAATTTGGACATACCTTGATGCGAAAGGTGCTTAGGAGAAAGCTGTACATGACGAAGATCACAGCTCCCCAGATAACAACGGCGACTTGCTGTGTCCTAGGATCCGATATGCGTGGAACCTTCAAAGCGAGAGAAATGGTTGCAAACGAGAGGATTCCATCTTTAAAAACATTAGCTCGGGTTCTAGCCAATTCGCTGGAGGAGACCTACACATTGCAGCAACAATCTGCGTTTCAAGACCATATTGGTTGGAGAACCCACCAGCAAAGTAGCTAACGCCACCCTTGCCATTGCCCGCAACATAAGGCACCTTTCGAATATGGTTGAACATATGTCCACTTGTGAAAAGGAGAATTGCAATCAGACTGATAGCTGCCCAAACGTTTCGGTTTTGAAGAATGGGTAGCAAGTATGGCCAGGCAACACTGAGGAAGGTAATCGTTCCTAGAATTGTTGTGGTCACAGCAATAACACGAACCCAATTGATGGGCCGGACAACTTGTGGATGTGGGCGATCAGGTAGATGTCGAGTGATCCAAGAGTGAGCCTGCTCAGCAGATTGTGGTCTGACAGTTTATTAGTTCAGCTAGTTATTGAGACAGCTGTAGCTATACATACCCATTCGTGAAATCGTATCTGATGGGGCCACTGTCTGCTGCGGCATCAGGGCCAACGGTTGGCCGGAAGAGAAGCAGGACCGGAGCTGTTTGGAGACCAAGCTGCACAATCATTAGTAGAAGCCAATTGCGAAGGGAAATGTAGTGCCTACAGATTGGAAAGTATTCTTTCCATCGGTGAAATCCAGAGTGCCATAGATCAATCGTGATTCTCCTTTCTTGTCCCCCTTAATCCAGCTTTTGGATAACAGCTCCCATTCTGGCTGGAATTCCCGGCACAGTTGACAGCCAAATCGAGATTCCAAAGCCGTAAGCAAAATGGCGACTGTGTAGTCTCTCGGGGCCGTTGTGAGCTTCCCATATAAGGTGTCGTCGAGCTTCAATGGACTGGACGATAGAGCTTTTGAATGGAATGTCTCGAACCGGTCTCCGGCGGGTTTCTTGGCCGCAAGAGCTGCGAAAGGTAAGAGGGAGACAACCAGCCCTTTGAGGAAATGCATATTGGTGATGATCGAAAAGGAGCGTGGGCACAAGTACCAGAGGATTTCGAGTTGAAGTTGGAGATGGAGATAGAGATTGAGCTGCGTCCCTACAAAACACAGGTGTCGTGTCCTCAGTCTTCAAGCTTGGCTCCGTGTTGTTAGGTGTGGCTGATGAGGTGGGGCTGGAGAGCCCAGTGGCAGTGAGCAGTTTCTGGTGGACTTGACCCGGAAAATCATAGAAACAATGCAATAATAAATAGGGAAAAACTCTGCAGGGCATTTGGTTTAACTCTACATGCGATGTCATGACTGCAGATTTAACCCGTTCCACAGTTTTACGTGCCAGAACAAGCATTGAAGCATTTGCATTGAAGTACAGTACGGGAACTTTGGGTACCTACCGTGCGAATATCTGAGACCGATCGCTGATAGGCTGTACCTCAACGCCAAAGTAAACATCAGCGACCGCGCTTTGAGGCGCTGTTTGTTTACTCAAATGCCCCTCCTACAACCATTTCTTCACGACCTCGGATTCTATTCTTCCCGCCTTTGAATTGTTACATGGTTCAATCGCAGAAATGGATTCATCGATAACTTACAACGATGACGATCATATCGAGAGTGTATGGCCTCCTGCCTGAAAACCAGTCATCCCCAGCTAACAACAGCACAGCACCTGTCTAAAACGCAATCCTTAGAATTGGCTTACCAAGAAAACCTGCGCAATACGGAGATGATTATGAAGGATGAAGGCGCACGACGATTACGATTGCGAATACTCTTGCTTGAGAACGAGAACGACGAATTGCACGAGCAGCTGGCCGTGGGAGACGATAGGAACGATTTGCTGGAGCAAACCGCCGCAGAACTTCGAGATCAATTGAGCGGTACACAAGAAGATTTCCGGCGACAGGAGGCGGAGCTGCGGGTGCAGGGACGGGAGTTGAACAACCTGAAGGTGAATCATTCCCATTTCGAGAAACCCATTCTGTCAGCACTGTAGAGACTCACTATATGTAGGCGGAATTGGCCTCAATGAACGGCATTACGACAGACTCGGCAAAAGTGCTTGCCGACAAATTGTCGCTTTCACGCGAGCTAGCAACATTGAAGCCCGAGCTCGAGCACCTGCGCTCCCAGGTCTCGTCTCAACACAACGTTCTCGCGGAAAAATTAGCTCTACAGCGACAAGTCAGTACCTTGGAGGTTGAACTAGAAACCGAAAAACGCGCTTCGAAGCGTGCAGCCCAGAAGAGCCAAACCAGCGAGAGAGAAGCCGAACTCCAGAACCAGCTGGAATCTCTGCAAAAAGACCTCGTGCGAGAGAGACGGGAGCAGGATAAGGCACGCAAGGAACTTGAGATGGATCTCCAAACACAGCTGGATGAGGCGCAGAAAGCCATCACTCGAGAAAAGCGCGGCAAGGAGAAGGCGCGTAAGGAAGCCGAAACCGAGTTGCAGAGCCAAATCGAGGAGCTACAGAAAGAATTGGCACGAGAGAAGCGTGGCAAGGACAAGGCATACAAGGAGGTTGAAGCTGAATTACAGTGCCAAGTCGAAGAGCTTCAAAACCAGTTGGCCAAGGAGAAGAAAGGAATGGAGAAGGCCCGCAAGGAGGCGGAGGTCGAATTGCAGAATCAAGTGGAGGAGCTCCGGAAGGAGTTGGCCAGGGAGAAACGTGGGAAGGAGAGCTCACATAAGGGTGTTGAGGCGGAGCTGCAGAGCCAGATCGACGAGGTGAAGATCGAGCTGGCGCACGAGCAACGAGATAAGGAACGAGTCCGCAAGGAGACAGAAAAGGAGATCAAGGCTCTTCAAGCCCGGGAGACCGTTTTTGAGAGCAAATTGGACAAGTTCCGGACGAAATTACGGGCGACCAAGGAGGAATTGAAGGAATGCCAGACAGAGCTCAGTAATGCCCGTGCAACAGCCACGAAGACTCTATCCACAGCGATCAAGTCAGATGCCACTGCAAAGAAGGGACGGAAGAGAGGCGCCTTCGAGATGAGTAACGACGTCGAGATTGGCACGCCAGATGGTGTGGCTGTTCGAGGAAAGAGAGCGCCGATTAAGAGGGGTCGGGTGGACCAGACCATGGTTGGCGAGAAGTCCATGTTTTCGATTACACCTTTCCTCAACCGGACTGTCAATATGGCACCAGACACCTCCGATGACGATGCACACTCTGTCATCGCTGAGGAGGAGGAAGAGCCTAAAGAAGTCAAAGGCAAAGAAATTCGGCAACAAGAGCAATCCGTACTCCATGCAGACGATGTTGCCTCAACACCCTCTGCTGCTCCTAAAAACAAAATTCAGAAGAAGGTTTCCACCAAGCCATCTGCTAAAAAGAACATTCTTGGAGAGTCGAAAGCTAGCGGCAAGAACAAGAAGCCGGCCCCAAAGAAGGCCTCAAAGATCGTGAGCACATTAGAGCAGGTGGCTGAGGAAGAAGACGAAGAAAATGAGCAGCCTGAAGCTACTGCAGCTATTCCGAACAAACCTGTCGAGAAGTCTGCTAAGACTGCCAGTACCAAAGCTGCCAAGGTTCAAGTAAAGACTGTCGAAGTTGAGGATGGAGCCAAGAAGAAGAAACGCAAGTTGCTTGGAGGCGGAAAGACACTGTTTGATGAGGACGATGGAGAAGTTGCAAAGAGGCCTGCCAAAGTTGCACTTGGCCCCCCTAGACTATTGGGTAAGGGTGGTCTTCCGGGTCCAAAAGGTTTGAACAGTGCTGTTGGTGCATCCAGTGGATTTGGTGCATTCTCCCCTTTGAAAAAGGACCGTCGGGGTGTTGGAGCGAGCTTTCTGGCTTGATCTGTTTCTGTAATTCTACAGCATTGTCTAGGAAATGGAGTTATGGGGTTGACATGCATGGTTGTCTTGGAACTGGGGGAGTACTGGAATGGGTGGTTGGGTTATACAGTACCGCGGCGTAATGAATTCACAATATATGACATCAAAGACTCGCAGAGAGAATTGGGCTGTAAATTCAGTGTGTATTTGATCAGCCTCTTTGGTGTCTTGCCAGGACGAAGAATGGGTGCTGTGAAATGCCAAAATCTGCCCTTTAACTTTATAGGCAATCCGCTATGACTTTCACCCATCAAACGAGCAGTTTCTCAATGCCCATGATGGAGCCATGATTTTGTCCCATGCAATTGCAGACTTTCAACCTTCTCTTCCCAAATCCGTAATCCGTAGCCTTGTAGATTCAGCCTTCTGCACGGACCACCTGTTGCGCATTCAATCACCAGCAAATTAGGACCTCCGTCAGCTCAGCTTGTTCATCCAAAACATTAGCAAAAGCAACTGCTATATGCTGTCGCGAACTGCCTCGAGGGCAATCCGCAGAACTTACCCTACCGGGTCATGTTACCCTCGATCATGGAATTGTCCTAACAGCCACTCAATTGGGCTTCCAGCACCAGCACCGCTGATTGCAAACACCCGCTTATCTTCGTCTTCAACAAGATGGAAGAGTCGACAAGGGAGAGACTCTTTTGCTAGAGATGCCAAGGTTCAGGGCTTGAAAAGTAGAGCAGCGTTCAAGCTCTTGGAGGTATGTGGACCTGGGACTGAAGCTTGCTGGAAAGCTGCTGATGGAGGCAGATTGATGCAAAGTACAGGATATTCAAGACTGGACAAACTGTGGTGGATCTTGTAAGGCAACTAACTGCCCTGGCCTCTTCCCTTCCTTCTCTCCTTACTCTTCCATTTCCTCTCCAACCTCAATACCTCTTCCTTCAACCTAATACACAAGTCTAATGCTCTGTAGGGATATGCACCTGGAAGTTGGTCACAGGTCTTAACCCTCCAAGTTGTCTGTCTAAACACATACTTACACAACTGCAGGTAGCTGTAGAACGTACGAAACCCACTGGTCGAATTGTCGGAATCGATATAATCCCGGCTCAGCCACCGAAAGGCGTTTCAACATTCCAAGGGAACTTCCTCTCAGCAGGCGTACAGGCAGAGGTAAAGCGATTTCTGTCAGATCCAGCTCAAGGCCGTCCTAAACAGCAAATATTTTCTGTTTTCGATGAACCAAATGGGGAGGACGGCAGAACATTGATCTCGGAGGAAGACGAGAGCTACATAGACCATGAACGACATATGGACGAGGAGGACTCTCCCGCACCCAACATGGTCAGAAGAACTGGCAGAAAGGCCTACGACGGTCCGGAGCGAATGGTGGATGTGGTCTTGAGTGATATGTCCGAACCCTGGCCTCAAACTACTGGGTTTTGGAAGAGAACTCTAAGTGACCCGTATATTAGGATGATGAACACGAGCGGTATCAACTTCAAAGATCATACAGGAAGCATGGTATGGTTACATTCAAGTTGTGCTGGGTTCTTGGTTGACAATGAGTTTAGGATCTTTGTGCCGCGGCGTTGCAGTTTGCCCGTGATACTCTTCGCGTTGGAGGACATTTTGTATGCAAGTTCTACCAAGGATCGGAGGACAAGGAGCTGGAAAGACAACTCAGGGCTATGTTCAGGTCTGTTCACAGGGAGAAGCCTGAATCTTCACGAAGTGTAAGTATTCCTTCGAGGAAGTAGGGCTTCACTAATTAGTGCCAGGAATCAAAAGAGGCATTTTTTGTTGCTTTGAGAAGGAAAAGCGATGTAAGGGTGGAGGAAGCAAAGAGTAAGGATACTGTACCAGAATAAAACAAACACCCAATCTCATATCCTTTTTATTGATCCACATTGAGTAATGGACTACTCAGGATCTTTAGCTCTTACATTTTTCGATGGACTTCTTAGCACGATAGCAAGGGATGCACAAGACTTCAAATCCACCTTTAAAGCGTGAAGTGATCCAACGGGCGTCGAAACCTTGTAGGATTTTCAAGTATCGTGCATCAAAACGAAATAGTAAGTCCAGCCACACGTGTCACGTTTGGCCATTGTTTCCTTGATGCATTCGTTCAATTGAGTTCCCATTTTTGTTCATGCCAAGCGAATCACTCCACGCCATGCTCGCCATAATGACCCCACCAGAGGCCCAAGTTGTCTCCAGGTATATCTCAACTGCCAAGGCCAAATATCCATCACACCCATACCACCAGTGTAATCGTATTTAGACCTTGAAACCTCTCGACCGCCTACGTCCACGAGCCTTCTCGAACTTGCGACCCTTAGACTCGACATATGGCTTCTTGTGCTTGTGAGGACCTGTCCTAATGTTAGCACACGCTCAAAGAGTATAGCTGGTGTCGGGTCGGAAGAAAATTCTCCCTCGGAACCAGAGTCGGGGTTTCTCAAAGGACTACACTCACCAAAGCCAAAGTGCTTGACGGCCTCTCTAGAGTTCTTGGGACCTCTGAGGAGGAGGGTGTTGCTTCCAGTAGGAGCACGGAGAGCCAACTGATCAAGAGTCAAGACTTCTCCACCAGCAGCGACAATGCGCGCACGGGCAGTAGCAGTGAAGCGGAGAGCCGCAACACTGAGTTTTGGGACGGTCAGGAGACGGTTGTCATCGGTGACGGTACCAATAACAACGATGGTCTTGTTGTTGGACTTCTCGGAGGTGTTCGCAACGATTCGGGAGATCGAGACTGGGGGTCTGTTGATGCGGGACATAAACAGGCGGCGGAGGACGACCTTGTTGAATGACGACTCGGTACGGCCTGCGAAGCACAGTTAGGAAAGCCTTTCGTTAGCAGACTGTGGGGTTGTTGCAGACTTACGAGCCAAGAAGCGGTAGAGCTTCACAAGGAGCTTGAGATAGACATTGTCACTCTTTGGCGCCTTGCGGTGAGTGCTCCGGACGTGGTGGGCGTCAAGATCGATACCTAAAGGAACCTCATCGTCAGCCTATGGCCAATTATGCTCTTTGCATTTCGGTCTTGCGACACGATTTTGCTGCGCTAGGTCCGGTCTCTACGATGCACTTCAAGACCTTGCGATCAAGAAGATACCTTCGTAGTGACTCCAGACCGTCACTTGCATATGGAGGCGGATGGGTACGTACCCATTGTTGCGGTTGTCGACAGTGTTGTTGATGATCGAGTTTGAAGGAAATTTGGGTTGGAAATATTGCAGGAAAGTTCATGTGCGGCCCAAGATGCGCTAGTCCCAGAGCGGGAAAGTGTTTGGGCGAAGCGAGGGAAGGGAGAAAACTGCGACTGCTTCCCCCCCAGACGTCAGCTTTGCTCAAGGTGAACAGCAACAACAATCATGGTATTCAAGCATTTATGGATTTTCTCATCTTGCGTTGTACTCAGCGATATAGCTCTATTCGTAATAATACAGACTTCAGTCTTCCTCTGTCCAGTTTCTACTTGAACATGCAAACCCGTGGCCAAGAATCAAAAGAAAATGTTTGTATATAAGGCACTAGAAAAGATTGAATATCATTTGAACATAGCGAGAGACGTGGCTATTGGGGAAATAAGTTCTAAAGCGGCGTATGAGAGGTCAAATTCGCTTTCTGAACGAGGCCATCATTACTTTTGATGTGCGGATTCAAAAGCGCCGACAAAGTCTCTACACAGGTAGGTAACAAATATGGCCTTGTGGTTCTACCTTTCAAAGTGCCCAACAGATGATTTATATCCCAGTCAATGGAATAGTATTGATAGTGTTGATATTGTCGGTAATTGAAATCGCAAAGGGGTCATGATCTGATCGTCCTGACCAGACTCTCTTACTTTCCATCCTTACCCAGACCGGCTGAAGTATCTACCGCAGCATTGGGGACTGGAGGCTTACATGTCTCCTTTTTTATTCTCTACTTCTGAAATGACATGAACAGTAAGAACTTTGTGACTCCACAATAGCAACAATCTAAAAAGGGCCAACCATCCATTTCTACGATAGAAGCCTCTGCTTCATGATTACATTCCACCTGTGGCAATTCGCTATCTTCTCACCCGCGCTGCCCCACCCAGAAGTAGCTCGCCCCAGATTCAGCTCTGACGCTTGGCATCGATGATCTTGCAGATTTGACCAGAACACCTCGAGAAGAACAACCCCCTACGGTCGCACCTATATACTCTTATTCACGATCATATCTGCTACATCGACCGACCAGCAGCTCCGGCCTCTTCTCTGTTTCGACATCCCTTGAATGGACCCCAAATTGATTCCTCCCAGACCTCGCTCAATTATCCGAGTCTTCGTCGGTGCAACGGACTAGTTGAGCCTCACACATTGCGACACGCACCGTCTTGCCCACTACACATCGTCTGCAATTGGAACCATATTACGATCTTGCGCATTGCCGATGGTCTTGGATTATTGAGCAATTCTATTCCTGGTGTTATTGCGCGTAAAGGTGCTGCCCTTGCTCGCATGCGCTGAGGTTCTGGATACGCGTTGAGCTCCAGGCCGTGGCTTGTGCAAACCGCATTCTTCACCGGAAATGGCTGCTGTAGGTGTATAAGGCCCAATTGTCAGTCGTTGCTGACTGACCCTGTGAAGGAGTCTGGGAAAGAGTCCCTTAAGCCCAAATATGGCCCAAAAGTACTTCAGATCCGCGAAATACTCGCCCAGCCGGTATTCGCAGCTTTCTGTGCCGGAGGAGTAGCAGGCGCGGTTTCTCGGACCGTTGTATCGCCTCTGGAGCGACTCAAGATTCTTTTCCAGATACAAAGCGTTGGCCGAGAGGAATATAAGCTGTCTGTTGGAAAAGGTCTTGCCAAGATGTGGAGGGACGAGGGATGGCGAGGGTTCATGAGAGGGAATGGTACAAATTGTATTCGGATAGTGCCATACTCCGCGGTGCAGTTTGGCAGCTATAATTTCTACAAGAAGGTAAGCCCATGGGGAAGAATGGCATCCATGGCCCAAAACTTCGTTGCATTTTGATGGATAAAACAGTCACTGATGCGTAACAGTTTTTTGAGCCTTCGCCTGGTGCTGACCTTTCGTCCATGAGTCGCTTGGTTTGCGGTGGCTCGGCAGGCATTACCTCTGTGTTCTGTACCTATCCCTTAGATATTGTCCGGACCCGTCTCTCTATCCAGTCCGCATCATTTGCCGCTCTGAGTCAAACACAAAGAGACCGACTCCCAGGGATGTGGGCGACCTTAGTAACTATGTACAAAACGGAAGGCGGAATTCTTGCTCTCTACCGAGGCATAATACCGACTGTGGCCGGAGTTGCTCCCTATGTAAGTCTCGTTCACTCTGGATATGCAAAGCACTAGCTGATCTCGCAGGTTGGGTTGAATTTCATGACTTATGAAATAGTCAGGAAATACCTGACTCCTGAGGGTGATAAGAATCCAAACGCAGTACGGAAGCTTGCTGCTGGGGCTATATCAGGGGCTGTTGCGCAGACTTGCACATATCCTTTGTAAGTCCAAGTCTGAAAGGAAAGAGTCGACTACTCAGACCTATGAGGGACTCAAACTACGATTTCCTTCCAAAAGGCCTTGCTGACTCAAAGTCCAGTGATGTTCTTCGCCGCCGTTTCCAAATCAATACTATGTCGGGAATGGGTTACCAATACAAGTCTATCTTCGACGCTGTTAGAGTCATCATAGCGCAGGAAGGTATAAAAGGGATGTACAAAGGCATTGTTCCCAATCTGCTCAAAGTTGCTCCAAGCATGGCAAGCAGTTGGCTTAGCTTTGAGATGACTCGAGACTTCTTGCTTACCCTTAGACCTGAGGAGGCCGATCTGTAGGAGGCGTCTTTTCACATCCACGCTACTTCCTTGGTTCTTCTTTCGGGTAACCAGCAAAGAGTGGAGTCTTGGCTCGCGTCTGGAATAATCGAAAGCCAAGCAGAATGCTTTGTATATGACAGAGGGGATCGGTCACTGGATACACACGGGTCAGCATTGGGAGCGGGCGCATGGGGGTTCGTAGAAAGAAGTAGATGTTTCGTTGCACTGTGTTTGACGGTCACCAAAATGGGCGGGCGGGCATCATAGATTCAGAAGCTACAGATGAATGTCCAAAGAGTACATATCCAAATAGCTTTGGGGAAGTTCGCTAACTTGTAATTCCATGTATTGCATTAATCATAGTCCTGTTGCCAATTAATACACAGTACTAAATTAGTTTAAACTGGTAATCTCAGGATGAGATAGCAGTGGAAGCTGGGTATTGCAGATATCTATCTTCAACTGCTAAGAAAATGTGCCATATAGTGTTAACTAAAAATCTTCTTTGAAATGCAAAACTCGTTGTTTGGTCACGTCATAAGGAGGGAGAGCAGAGCACCGTGGTCTCGTTGTTTGTCCGCAGAAACTTTCAATGGAACAGAGTTTGAGGCTCTTTGTCTGCTGCATGCAAGTGCCTGATTGGGAGAGGAACCTCGAATGGAGGCAATCCTTGTCATGTGATTGGCGTCATCCTGGGGAAGGCTAAGACTAGCTTGGCTTGGCGCAGCGCATCTCTGAGTAGCTTGCCAGCCGTCAAACAGAACCACTGTCACTCTCCCCGGGCTCTTCAACAACAACAACACCAAGACCCTAGATACCTTGCAAGCACTTTGCGCGTGTATCTTGTCTTCTTACCGCAACTCACAGAATCTCATTTTGAACATCAGCCACCTTCAAGATGTCTCGCGGCGGTACTACTCTCTACGTTACTGTGAGTTCGATCAAGCTCCCTCCCAGGCACCGCATATATCTGCCCTGCTCCTCTGCCACCAAACAATATCACCCAGGCGCGCAAAGAAACCGAAGACGGCACAGGAACAGAACACAAACTAATCTGATCTGCTACAGGGTTTCGGACCCGGCACTCGAGCTCGCGACCTTGCCTACGAATTCGAACGGTATGTCAGCCAACGTCGATATTTCGATGATCACCCTCGAGTGCGATGATCTATCCACCTACCTACCTACCTACCTCCCCCGTATATATCCTCGTCCTTCCTCGTCGAGACTTCGCCGTCACACCCGTCTCCTGCCTGCGCTTCACACTCCCCCCCATTCTTCGTTTCGATCGAGCCGTCGCACAATGACCCGGCCATTGCCTTCATACATTTCCTCGTGCGAACATCGGATAACGGCGGATCGGGCTTTGAAATCTTGCCTTGCGCTTTTGCTCTTTTCATCCTTCCTTACCCTCATATATGGACACTTGAAACTGACATAGAGTTCTACAGTTATGGCCGTCTTGTCCGTTGCGACATCCCAGCCCCTCGTACCGCCCAAAGTCGCCTGTTAGTTTTCCCAAGTCTACCTTAAAGTATCTTCTAATATGGTTGACACTTGAAGCAGGTTCGCATTTGTTGAGTACGAGAGCCGTCGTGATGCCGATGATGCCTACCATGAGATGCACAACAAGCGTCTTGCTCGCGATGATCTCTTGAAGATTGAGGTAAGCTCAGTTTACTATTGATTTCTTGGTTCTGTACTAAAAGCACTAGTGGGCCCGCACTCCTCCATCTGCCTCCTGGCGCTTTGATACCGGCCGTGAACGCGAGCGTGCTCCAGCTGGACGTCGTACTTCTCCTCGCCGTGGTGGCCGCTCTCCATCTCCTCGACGTGGCCGTGGAGACTACTCTCCCCGCAAGGACGAGCGCAGAGACCGAGACTACGATCGCCGTGACCGCGATCGTTCTCGCAGTCCAGAAGATAGGTTAGGAAGTCCCTCTACCTTGTTCCGAATGGCCATTGACAATCCCAGGGACCGTGAAGTGAAGGATGAGCGTGAGCGTGAGGAAGGTCGTGAAAATGGCACCAACGGAGATGATAGGAAAGGTGAATTTGAACTTCCTAGTCGCCACAAGAACTAAACTCGCTGATACCCCACCCGAAGTTACCTTGGAGTCTCCCCCACAAACTCACGATGAGCTGGACACAGCTGAGTAATAGGTCGGCCCATATTCCTAAGGCGTACATTTTTTTCGGCGGACAAAAAGTTATTACGATGCCTTTGGGTTGTTTTCTTTTTCTTTGCAGGCAGATTACTTCACTGTTGTGTTTCTAGATTTGTTGCCCCCACGTTGGCCCCCGATTCAGTCCCGATCGAGCGAGCACCTACCTCAGCGGCATCCTGGAATTCGAGAACCCGAACGGCGGTGTTAGTAATAGCTAGTAGATAGCAGAACCAAAATTGAAGACGAAGCGTCAGATTTTCTATGGGCATGAGTCTGTACCGAGCCCGTGATTCTTGCAATGTGAAATATAAATCGCTAGGCAGAACATAGAAACGGATCCTGGTCATTAGGTCCGTCAAATCGTGGGCTCAAAAATCACACCCGTTCCAGCTTATTTTTCATGCCCAAGTACAGACTAGATACCATTCTTCCTGTTTTATCTGTCAAGTCAAGTGTCTGGATTTACCACTAACTTGAAGAGGGTGGGGGGCGGTATGCCAGGCCCCCAAGAGTGAATGAATGAATGGTACGATCTGTACGATGGCAACGTTTGCATCTCCGAATCTCAATGCCGCATCTATTCTATTCTTGAGTCTATGTATTTCCTTCTCTACCTGTGCGAACAGCGTTGCGGTGTCTCGACAGCAACTGGCTCATCATGAAATGGCTGACATCTTCATCAGCCCAGTAGGAAAGATGGCTCGCGATCGTGCTAGATCAGGTCAGCAGATGCCATGGAAAGAGATTCTGGGAGAGCATACTTCATTGGATTGAAATCAAGGACACTCCTAAGATAAAGTCGGTTAGTATCTTTAACTGCTCTAATTCTGGATGAACGATAGTACTCACTCTTGGATGCTGTAATCAACTCTGCCGTTCGAGTTCAGCGCTCTGACTTTAGCTTCTTCTCTCCTCAATTTCCGACCTCTCGTTTCGGCCTCGGAATAGTCCTCCTCTGCATCGCTGGTACTCTCCCTCCTCTTCTGGAACCCTGCATAAAGCGTCTCGATCTCATCATCAATCAACGTCGGAGCATTCGCGCCTGTGCCATCTCTGTCTGCGGCTGCTGTCTCCTGTGCAAGAGCTCTCTTCTTCTCGTTCGTGCTCTCTCTTTGAAGGGTGGGCACAGGAACGTCGTGAGAAATCACGCCGCCGGCTGAGATATTCGTGCCTGCGCCGAGAGAATTGGAGGCGCTGCGTTGGGGAGTTGGAGCTTCCATACGAGCGACGTCGTCACTTGTGAGTCCGAGACTCCTGTTAAGGAGACTGCTGGCTATGCCGGAACTTAAGCTGGACCAGAGACCACTTACGCTTTGGCCGACTTTGGCTCCAATTCCACTTACACTGGCGGAGATTGTCTTCTTGGTGTAGGGTAGCAATTGCGGTTTGAGGGATGACATTGCAGGAGCAATGAGAGGCTCGAGTCTGTATGCAATTGGGTCGCTGGGGTGCTATAGAATTGCTGCCGTCAGTACTACTTCATCTCACTCCAAGTGTGGGTACACCCACGAAAATATTGTAAAGCTGCCCAGCCTTCGGTGATGATACTATCAAAGGAAGTCCTGTGACAGAGGATATGTTTTCACCAGAAGCGAATCCAAGAAAGGGGTCTTGCATATCTTCTGGATCCACTAAAAGGAAGTCAGTATATGGCAAAAATTTAGAAGTCAGAGAACCTACTTGGTGATTCAGCAGGGACAGCATCATCTCTCTGATGCCGACCAAGAATACTTCTTCCTTTGAGCATTTGGAAGAGTCCAATGGGAGATCCAAGACAATAGAAATCTTCTACTGGGAATTTGAGGTCAAGGTCCTTTACTTGGGTTTTGCTGTGGGCTGGATGCCGGCCCCGGCGACTACCAGTGTTTTGGAGATGTTCCTTTTGACGGCATAGAATATCAAAGAAAATAGCGGAACCGAGTGAGTGGCCTATCAGGCTCACTTTACCACTGAAAGTAGGATTTCGTTCGAGGAAGAGATCGAAAACTCGATTTGACTCTGCTGTCACCAACTGCTCCGGTATTAGCGTATGGATTCTTTGAATGTCCGTGGAGGCTTCGGTGACATTAGGGGAGCCGGCACAGAGTGAGCAAGGAAATTCCAAGGTGACAAAAGCTTACCTGGGTGATATGCTCACGGTAGGCACTTTGGTAGAGCAGGATATCAAGAGCTAGGTCCGTGATGAGTGAGCGAACAAAAGGTACCCCCTCCACCGTGATATCTTCTAAACTCGGATACTCCTCATCATCACCAAAGGCGTCACCGAGGTCGTGTTCTCTCCGATTTTGCCTGACACCTTTTCTTGGAAAGTCTAGAAGATGACGCCAACATACGGGCAGGACTTGGATGCGGCCTAATGAACATCAGTGTTGCTCGCCTGAATGACATGTGAGAACAGGCCATACAATTCTTAGGGAGTTTGTCAATCTCGGAATTAAGGGCTTGAAGATCCGCACTACTTCCATAGACACTCTTCAGAGTCTTTCTGAGGACATTCACGTCATGAATAAAATTAACAGACTCAGTTCTACCCATATACTATCAGTAGAATTCTTCTAGAGGACGAATCTAGACAGTACCTCATGCCTAGTCTTTGACCAATCTATCATACTCAGTTAGCATGTCTATGTGCAAGCAAGGAAAGGCTGGCCCAGCCACTCATCAAGGTCATGAAATGTGAGAAGGTCCCCAAAGAGATTGAAAGCGTCTGAAATTTGAACATGATATTTGCAGTGGTATTACAAAACAAGAGGAAGGGGGTTTTAGTACGTACCCCGTGAGTGACCAGAATCAGATGATCAATTTCTCTTCCTTGATTCTCGCCATCGCGTTCATTGTAATCATTCTGGATTTCTTTCTCGTCTCGCTTCCTAACAGCCTCTGCTTCCATGTCTGTATCGATCTGTCCAGCCAAAGCAGCTATCGCTGAATCCTCGAGGTCTTCTACCTCGTGTCGACTAGTGCTTGGAGGAGCTGAGCGCCTCTTGAGTAGTTTCTGCTGTTTGGCATCGAGTTGCAGCTCTGGAGGTACGTTTGATCCTTTGATTGCCGCACTCGTGGGCGTGGTTGGAGTCTTGTCTTCCTTCTTGCCTTCTGAATAGCCACGAACCAGTTTAATCCCACCTAGATACGCACCACCTGCAAATCGCTCGTATACACTGCTACTTACTCTTGACATGATGGAATCTACCGACAGCCATGCCACTGTTGTGTCTTGATATGTCACAATTGAGTTCATATAAGTCCCGAACAGACGATAGCTTTGTGGCTGATGTGGGTTTGGGGGTAGTGCATCTTTCATCTTGTTAGTAGCATCGTCGAGCGCTTGTTGGTTGGCAGCTCTCAGATTCTCAGTTGATGCTTTAGGAGTGATTTCGCCGGATCCAGCTCGATTCCGGCTGAACGCACCGGAAAGTGCTAAAGACTTTGGCTCATCTCCTGTCTTGACGTTCAACTTCTCTGGGGCCTTACAGAGCGGGTTAGCATGTGTATGGAATGCTACAAGAAATTCTTGTGGCATGTCCCTGTACGACAATAAAAGAAGAAAAGAGTGTGTCAATCTGGAATGAACTTACTTTGGGATACCGAAACGGCATAACTTTCAGGTATCCTTCCTCTAGTTGATAGGCCAAGTTCTCTTCACAAGGTCTTAATGTTGAGCCCTCTTGATAAAACCATGATCCACGACGAACTTCATAGATTGGACCAAGCCAGTACAAAGGGCTTAGTTCTCGTTGCTCGATATCCACATCGAACAGGAAGTCCTCTTGAACCGGCACCCGAACTCTACCACCAGCATTGGTATCTTGTCCAGCCTCGTCTATGCTTGTGTTTGGCTTTCTCCCAGGGGTCGATGGTGACTGACTTCCACTGGAATAATCTTCCCCCTTCTGCCGTAACTCCCTCCCCGGATCATCATGTTCATCTGCGAGTTTCTGATATGCAGTTTCTATTGAACGGCTGTCGTGGACAGAGAATGTAACGAACTTCTTAGGTACACCTGGCGGCTTCGAGTTCTCCTCGGTATTCTTCAGCAATTTGGGTTTCCTCTTTGGTATCTAATGTGCTATAATTAGCTTCTACGTTGAGAGCAACTGTGGCAGATTGCAGCTCTGGACATACGTCTACAGCATGGAACCACCTAGCATTCAACGGAGGGCAATCGGGAGGGTATCTCTTCGAGCTGAACCCATGCCAATTCTGTGTAGTATGGTCTCCTCCCCGCTGGTGCTTCAAGCCGGATCCTTCTCCAGGAACCGTGGCAGATGTAGGTTTGGGTGTAGAAGAGCGGGAGCCACCCCACGGAGAGATCGAATCGACGGCTGTGGACAAGTAGGATTTCTCTGGCTTCTCAGACTTGCTTTCGGGCGTGGACTCCATCCTGTTGGCTCGGCGGTCAAGCCGACCGGCCAAGCCCGTCTTACTGGTCCAGTCGAACGTGGAGGCAGCTTTGAGGACACCTGCAGGGAGGTATTTGGGGACGTTCTTAGCTTGCTGTGCGAGGCTCTTGAGATATCCGGCCAACTTGACGGTTTGTGTTTCTGAGGAGAAGAGAGAGCTCTGGAAGAAAGAATGAAAATACACGGCCTCTCGCAGCTCCAGATTAAAGCGACCAAGCCATTGCCGCGTTTGACGTTTGCCTGCAGATAATGAAACACAACTGTGGGGTTGAGATAAGTAGCTGTCGTGTTTGTGCTCACAAGGCAGCTCAGCGATGCTTGGGCAAGACAGGGCAGGGCGGGCAGCTCGCCAATTCCCCCATGACGATGCCAGGTGCTACAAGGCTGACAGGGATGGCTTGATGGCTTGCTACATCATCATGTGATAAGCACCGGTTGCTCAATAACTAGAATCATTAGAGCGTATAGTTTCACGGAGAAAATATAGGATAATAGCTGTGTCACAGGTGGATTTTTCACGGATTTAAAAAAGCCTGTGAAGTTGGGGGAAAAGGGGGGCGGGTTAGGTTCATATTTACAACGAACCAAAAGCGCCCACCCCGAGTGAGACATTTGCATTCAAACCCTGGGAATTTGCAGCGCTCACGAAAACGTCAATATTTGACTTCAAGTCGGTTCCACACAAGTTGATCAACTCCACGAATTTGAACGTCGGGCTATGCTCGAATCTTGGTGAGCTTTAACAGTCTGTCACTCCATCTTCGCTTCAACCCTGATATAGCCAAGTCAATAAACTCGTTAAGCAGCTAATCGCAGCCATTATATTTCCACATCCACACACAAATCACAAGAAACTCCAACGCGTCCTCCATAACCACAAAAGTCAAATAAAAGAGTAGAATTTCAGGGGTATATAAACAACGATGCGAAAGCTGCAAAGCCAAATCCAGAGCCAAAACCGAACCAATCCATCACGCTACCCTGCATGGAATTCGTAGGATGATCAGATGATCAAGTAAAGAGAGCAAAGGAGACTTGGCCCAGTGAATATTCCAATCCAGAAGATCAAGTTTCCTAGCGTCGCTCTGCCCTTCAGCCACCTTGTGCGACTGAGAGATACGAGAGGAAGTTGCATCATCTGTAGGAAGAGGAGATATCCGCGTAATTTCTTGAAGAGGCACCACATGACAAGTTCGTCTAGGAATAAAAGTTAGCAGGACATCAGTATCAGGGAATCGTATTTCACTTACGGACGCAAGCACTGAGGAAGAAGGTAATCAGTGTAGCAGTCTTCTTGTTGACTTGCATTGAAGAGATGGAGGAGTGGTAGACGTGGCGGAGAAGGAAATTGTGCACCTTTTTAGATGTCAGTAACTGTTCTGATTAGAAAGTATTGATCTGGACTCACTGGTCTGTTCCAATCTCGGGCAAATTGATCCCAGGAAACGCTATTCCACCAATCCGCGTAGAATCCACGGTCCGCAAAGTACGTAACTTCGGCGAGGACATTCAGAATCAGCTCCCAGATAACGTACCAAGTCTAGAAGATTTAGCATCATGTCAATATCCGAATGCGGGAGGTGGAATAGGGATCGCTTGCACAGTTAATAACTTACAAGCATATATTCAGTCATAAATGGAAACATAAGATCACTAAGAATCCATGGGAAGACCTTTAGTCGTTCTGGCAGTGTCATTCCAGCGTCCTTCATTTCAATTGTTCGGACTACAACTGGGTAGATGTACGACTGGCTGACAAGGTTCATGATTGTCTACGATCCCAATTAGCACCACTGAAGCTAAACAGGTCAAAACAACAAGGAGGTGAGAACAGGAGCCTTACCAGCACACCGAAAACGGCAATAACTTTCTCGGCAACGTAGTACCAATTGATCTTATCCGATCGAGGATACTCAAGTTCGTAGACCAGAGTTGGGAGAACAATGTACTCATAGTGATTGGCTATCGTCAAATTCCTGGGGTATGAGTTACTGCCGCTTGACGATTTTCCTTTCAAGTCTTCTGATAGGGCATCGATTTCCCACTTCATGATACGGGCAAAAGTCTGGATCTGATCCACATCAAGAGGCTCCCCAGACTCGATAGCAGCGGCGACCTCTTTCAGATTTGAGTCTCCGTCCATTGAGCTTCTTCTGTATTGTCGTCGCTGGTTCAGATCAGATGCCGTGGGTCGATGATCAAGGTAGGAAGTGTACATCGAAGCCACTCTTGGGGTGGTTTCTGAAGGTGTTTTCACAGGCTCGGTGCTATCTAGCTGCTTCAGCTTGCGTTCTAGTGTTTGCCGAGTTTTGTGGGTCTCTGAGAGGTGACCATTATCTGCAAGACCATTAGTGGGCGACTCCTAATGCCTCCAAATGTTTTTACTGCACTCACAGAATGCATAAGAATGCTGCTTCATCAGCATGACAAGACCATGGAGCACGAAGAAGACTGTGTGCGTCCAGGGCCACTCTCTGAATAAGGTCCACCCGAGGACAAGTACGATGAACACCAGTTCCCAGACCTAGTGGAACTATTAGCAGTCTCTTAGCTAAAATTGTGTTTTCGTCACTCACGCTCTGAATGATCCATCCTTCTCTGTTCCAATTAACGACTCCAGCATTAACGAGCTTCTGGAGAACCAGGCCAAAGCCAGTAGCTCCACACATAACTCCGTCCGAAAGACCAAGGACCATAACATCTCGATGAAACATGAGGCCAGCGATCTCATTTGTCCCAAGAAAATTTCCATGCTTGGTCCAATTTTCAGCTGCCAGTCTTGCGCAATCTATTGTTGAAAGTCAGTATGTGGGGGCTTCAAGGTCTTTCTAGGTAATAGTGGCTGCGGCCTCAAAACACCTAGTAGAAAGCCAAATGGGCCACAGATAATACTCACATATTGCAGTTCCAAGCCAGAAGAGAGTAAAGAAGCCATGGAAAGGCGACTCCGCACTGGCTGTATTTTGACGATCAAAGGCTGTGAACTGGCGAGTGAAGACTAAGTCGCTGAACTTCTTTCTCCTTTTCTTGTCGGGATTTTTCTCCTAATGACAATTAGCTTAGGACGCGACCAAGATTACTCTTTCAGGATATATGAGATGAGAGGCGTAGTTATATCTAACTCTCCAGACGATACGAATGAGAGAACACCACGAGTAGAGAGGCCAAAATAATGGGAGCTTACTCGTTCAATCCCCACCCTCAAAATCTCCCTCAAAGCTTCATCATCCGCCGTCAAGATGTAACGTCCCTTCTCACTCAACTTATTGAGAGTTACCGGTATACTCTTCAATCTCGTTGGGGTAGGTCGTGACTTGGCAGGGGTCTTGATGTCTTCATAGGTCCGGTTCCCATTGATTCCAAGACCCGACTTCTCTACACCCTCCTTCTCAAAGCCGCCACCCTTGCTACCAGCAATAACAGCAGATGACTCATGCTTCAGCGCATCGTAGTCTTCTTCAGAGCTATCAGAGGTCGTATAGCCGGAACTGTCTCGCCTGGGTTCCGCAGCATCTAAAGCAGCTTTCAGAGACCGTGGAGGATTTGAGCGGCTTGGAGGAGAGTAATTGGGGTCTGCTGAAAGATTCGCAATGCCATCTGGGCCGAGTTCTCCTACTAGTTGCAGGGCGTCCGTTGAAGAGGAACGGCTTGACGGTTCCAGCGCAGACCTAACGGTGGCCAGACTTCCAGGCATTTTCGAGGTTCTCGAGGTTCTTTTCTTCCTCTAGATAATGGAATAGTGAGATTTAAAGCAGTGAAACGACGGTCTGTTGAGCTCAAAGGCGTATCTGCCGATGCGTGAGAAAACAAATGCAGCTGTTTCAGTGGCGACTTCTCAAACTTTGGCGAGTATTAGATCAGACCAACCAGCACAGTTGTTCTCCGTGACTTCGTTTTCTAGAAAGCTGTCAGAGACATCCAGTGCAATAGAAACATGGGTGTCCAACCCCATATAAAGGAGATGTTGTTCTTGTGAGATGTGGCTTACCCAGACGATCAATGAGGCGCAAGGCTGAGCCGCGGCGATCAATAAGGTTGCATTTAGCCAGAACTAGCTTAGATCAGCATGGGACGAAAGGTACTGTAGGTGGCGGTTGTCGTTTATATGATTTTTTTCGAGTCAGGAGAAACGAGGTGCGGGCTGCCGGTATCTTCGGCAATCTAAGGATTGTGTTTCGTTGGGAGCGAGGGAAATGCAGAGATGAGAGGAGTGGAGTAAGGTGAGAGAGAGAGGCTGACCTGGGTGGAGGGAGTGAGAGTGAGAGTGAGAGTGAGAACAGGCTTACAGTACAGTACCTATGACAGACTGATGGATGGTTGGAGACAGTACTGTAGGAGAGACCAAGGTCTTCCTTTTTCTGTCAACACAACGCCGACGTACTCGACAACCTTCCAGCGTTTATGTACTTGTGCGGTACTGAACGTCAGTAGTAGTAGAGCGTTCCCTGAGCTGTTGATCGGTCGTGTGATGGATGCGAGGTATGCTGTGTGCTGTAGCAGCCCTGCTCTTAGCAAGGAGCTAGCTAGCTAGGTAGGTAGGCACAATTGGGATTCACGATAACGTGAATTCGAGACGATCTCGGCCGGTTGGAATTGGCAGTTGTACGTGCGTACTGGTTGAGCACAAATGGAGTAAGGTAGTGAGTGACCCTTTATTATTTATGTACGTAGGTTCGGAACGGAGCCCATATGCTGCCGAGGCAGAGTTGGGCTTCCAATCACTTACAACAGTCAAGAGTCGTTCAACATCATGGAGGCGGCTGGCCGGTGTTTTACGGCACTTTGACATATGATCTACAATAAGCTCGAAGGCTGCTGTGGGATGGGTTATCTTGAAAAAGTTAATGTGACGTCATTTGACTCTGATGGAAATATAGCAAAGCCGACATCCGTGTTTACTTCAATCATCTAATGTCTGCCTATCTCTTCTACTAAATCGACCGAAAAAAAGCCATTTTAATGCTATTCCTGCTGTTATTCTTTCCCAAAGAAAGATTCGAAACAATAATATATCACCTTGCGAAGACCATGGGAAACATCTCTGCAGCCCCTACCCCTGACACTACTTACCCGAATCTCGCATCGCATCGTATTGCCGCATCCACGTAAGTACAATTACTGCTTCAAACAGGCAACCTTGTAAAAGTCCCTGATCATATCATATGAAAGCTTTGTCAAGATCCCATGTAGCATAACTGGAGCTGAACCCTCGGGATCTACCCATGAGCCATTTTGAAATCAAAAGTCCGTTTATCTCGTCATCTTTCTTGGCTTCAGAAGTCCCTGTTCTGCTCTTCCTCCACTTCTTTCCGAGTCCCGAAATACCTGACAGTTTCCTTATTTCAAATCAAAGCATTGAGTTTGGCTTGCTTGTAAAACTAACATTTAAGCTCACGGCAACCAATGTTACAAGATGGGGCTGGTAAATGTAGCCTGGTTCCCGGCATTCCGGGCTCAATGCTGTCGGCAATGGTTGGTCAGAATAGCAAATCGAATGTGATTTTATGGTATCTCAAAATCCACCACGTCTCTAACTACTCCAAGCGCTATCACCACTCAAGCCCTAAGAATTCCTGCAGCCAGCAAGCCTGCCCACACGTTACCCATGCCACCAGCGATATCATCACCACTTCGTCCTTGCTCATCCCTTAATCCTCTAATATCGATCCCGTTCGCAGTCTCTCTTCCAGCCTCGAGGCTCTCTGCAGCTTGAGTCACCTCGTCTGGGAATGCATGGGTTTGCAGGGACGAGGCAAGCCAGAGTAGAAGCCAGACTGTTTCTTGCTGAGATCTCTCAATAGCCACATGTAAACCGGTCTTCATGCCATCGAGAGGATCTTGGAATCTCAGGAGCTCAGCTGGCGACATGTCTCCCTCGTCTGGTTCCTCCTCGAGAGCCTTCAAAAGCTCAACCACACCTGTGACATCGCCTTCTCCACACATGGCTAAGGGCAATAGTTAATCATCAAGCAACAGCGCGTGTAAATAAGAATATGAACAACGTACTCATGAATGCCCTGGCTGGTCGGGCGGCAGGGTTGGCATCCAAGTAAGCCTCCTCAGTGATCAAGGGCAAAATATCGAGGTTTTCCTGAACGCCACCCTCGTTGTGATATCTTGTGATGACCTGGGGTTGGGGAGATGCGGGTGGTGCCATGCTGTTTGTAGCTGAAGGACCTGGGGCCGTTGAGACGATAGAGTTTTGGCATGCAGGGCATGCAAGAGAAAGAGCTATTTCAGGGGACTCATCAAGAAGACATTGCCTACGAGCTTGTTAGAGACTGAAATTGTGGACGGCTGCAAAAGTCGCTCTTGAAATATTTTAAATTAAATCATAGACAAGTGATACTCGTTGATATTGGTGACGCTTTCCCAGCCCAAGAAACATCAATCACGCATCTTGAGAGCTACATTTTGTATGAGAAGATGTAATAGAATGACTCAACGTACCAGTGAAAGTGACAGCCACATCTGAGAAGCAGATCATCTGGGGCAGAAGAAGCTTGTCCTACGGAGGAAGAAGTTGCCTCGTCGAACGATTCCGGATCCAGCTCGATTACGAGCGGTTGCTCACAAGACCTACACTTAGACATCTTAAGAAGGTGGGAGCCTGTGGTGCAGAGAGAAATCCGAGAACTTCTGGTTGTGGTATTGTTGATGTTTTGTTGAAGAAGAGAAAAAAGTTTTAGCGAAATCTTTATCTAGACTCTACTCTTGTGACCGCACACCACTATGTCTGATACTAAATTCACTTCCGCACCTATTGGATTACACTGCAAAATCTACTCAGAACATTGATTTGTTTTTAAGGGAAATAACGATATTGAGTTGAGAATTTCAATGAGGTATAGGTAGTCTTAGAGCATCACTGGGCCATATATTTGGCAAAGAATGCGTGGGTTGGCCTTGCTGCTGAGCTCCACGGGTCAACACAAGAGGCAAGCCTCTTATCCCATACATTTACGGCTCCTAGCAGTTATCAAGACACTTTTAGCAACCCTCATACCACCAAAGTCGATTCAAAATACTGAGTATCTCTCGTTAATTTACCATAGTGGGCTTAATACCCGGTGGGGGCGGTGGACTAAGTCAAGTTGGCGAACAAATTTTCTATTCACAGCCCCTTTGCTTCCATTGCGAAAGGCTCTAGCTCTATATATATATACTGCAAGTCTACCAATATATACTGCAAGTCTACCAAATCTAGTTCTGTGCTCTTGCAACCAACACTCCGTTCGTCATCTCTTTTTGTAGCAAGTAATCGTGAATGTCAAGACTGAATCTATTCCCTGCTCCTGTTCATTGCTTTGGCTGCGAGATGTATTTGGTGTGCGAGGCAGTTGCAACCATGGGACCCGGCTTGCCATCAACCAACTTGGATATCCTGATGGTGGTAAAGGCAACCGATCTGCCCACCTTATTTGCAAGAGCCTCGATCTCAAGCGTCTCTCCAACTTGGGCAGTTCCAATATATGTAACGTGGATATCGATGCTCGCTCCTGTCTTCTCCATATCATGTGTAGCAATTGCCAGGCCTCCACTCCAATCCACCAAAGCGGCACTCACTGCTCCATGTATTGTCCCTCGAGAGTTGACATGATTATTTCCAAGGGTCAGATGTGCGGTGATGCTTCCTTTAGTCGCGGATATTAGCTCAACGTCGGAAAGAAGGAAGTCGTAGATGGGACTGTTCCCTCTCATCCGCTCCCATACACCCTTGACATGCTCGAGTTCCGTCGTCGAGGCCATTGTAGTGCTTTTGAAGGATGCCTGGAGGAGGTTGACGTGGGATCAAAGTCTTGGGAGTTGGGTGGAAGGTCAAGTCGTCGTCAGCGGCGGCAAATATCGTCGACTTCTCTTTGCTCTTACGAGATGGACAGACAGATCCTGTGTTGTCTGACTGACAGCCTTCCAGTGCAAGTTTGGATTTGGTACCAGATACAGTCCTAACTGTTGTGCTGTATAGGTGGGAGTGGGCCTTGTATAGGTAGGTAGGTAGGTAGATATCGGCCAGGGCAGGTCAGGTCAGGTCAGGTCAGACCTGTCCAGTTGAGTTGAGCCGAGTTGAACTGAGTACTGTAGAAGCTCATGGAAGAAATTGTAGGTAGATTGGCATGTCAATTGTCGCAGGGGATGCTGGCGGGAGTTTTACGAATTACGGCGTACGGACAGCGACCAACAGTGCCTGAAATTACGTGGATGCGGGGCGAAGTTGATGCTGCGTTGGGCTGGGCTGGCTGGCATGGACGAGGGACGAGGAAGGGAGCAAGCAGCAGGGCTGCCCAGGACACTGTCATCAATCAGGACGTCCTTTTCCTTCCTCCTCTTCTCTTGCTTCTCTTCCTTCTCCCAAATACAAACCTCCATCACCTTGTTTCGCGCATATTCACAATATTCTCGAAGAACAAATATCTTGCGTTTACCATAAGTGGCGAACGACTGCGGAGCCCCAGACCACGGCTACCTAGGTACCTACCTACCTGTACTGTTCTTGCGACAACGAGCATCAACCCCTCAATCTACCCCTCGATCGGCGCATCACGACCTTATTCCACAACAACAAAGAAGAGATTGCGCTCTAACATTGGCACGAATCGACAGATAACGACTAGGTCTGCAATTCTGCCGCGATGAATGTCATCAAACTGCAGAGGTATATTTCCCATCACATCCAGCGAGAATTGGGCTGACTGTTTGTCAACACAGGAAATATCCTCAATTTGCCCAAGATGAAATCTTCGGCCTGCAAGATGCTTTCCGAAAATTGGATATAGATGACAAGGGCTACATCGATGAGGCGACGGCGATCAAGGCGACGCAAACGAGTGAGAGACAACCATACGATGTCGTCCGACAGGCTTTGAAGGAAGTAGAGCTGGATTCTTCAAGGCGAGTGGAGCTCGATGACTATGTCGGAGTGAGTTATTCCTTGTACCGGGAGACAGTTTGTTCGAATCTGTGCAAGCCATCTATTGTGCCTGGAACGCATCTCGTTTTGAGCCCCTCCGGGCTGTTGACGAATGCAGCATTCCCAAGTCTATGGTAACTCCAGGAACTTGCTTGAAGTCCTGGGCTCGGAGTTGTCTTGCCGCGTTTCATGTGCAAGAAGTAGAACTGACACTTTACTATAGCTTGTCTCTAAGCTCAGAGAATCTTCACCAGCTCAGAAACGCATTTCTACCGGTCCGGCGTCTCCGGCGCGCGCTGGAATGGTCGCTCAACAAACAGGTGGCGGGCATGCTTCGAAGGGGAGTGTTAGTGGGCGTATTCAAGTCCAGGGATCCTCTTCAAATGTCACTCACACCATCAACGAAGACGAGAGAACGGAATTTACCCGTCACATCAACGCTGTTCTAGCCGGCGATCCAGACATTGGAAATCGGCTGCCATTCCCCACCGATACTTTTGAGATGTTCGATGAGTGCAAGGATGGACTAGTGTTGGCAAAGTTGATCAACGACAGTGTCCCTGATACAATTGACGAGCGTGTCCTCAACCGTGCGGGAAAGAAGATTAAGACTTTGAACGCTTTCCATATGACAGAGAACAACAACATCGTCATCGAATCTGCGAAGGGTATTGGCTGCTCAGTAGTCAACATTGGTAGCGGAGATATCATCGAGGTTCGAGAGCATCTGATTCTTGGCTTGATTTGGCAAGTAATTCGAAGAGGTCTTCTGGGAAAGATTGATATCAAGCTTCACCCCGAGTTGTACAGACTATTGGAGGAAGATGAGACCCTGGAACAGTTCCTGAGATTGCCTCCGGAGCAGATCCTGTTGAGATGGGTCAACTATCATCTCAAAGCAGCAAACTGGCCCCGCAGGTAGGTTGACGAGAAATGTGCAAGGACTACTGGCTAATTCATTTACAGAGTCGCAAACTTCTCCACTGATGTCAAGGATGCAGAAAACTACACGGTTCTACTGGCCCAGATTGCACCCGAGCAATGCACCCGCGGCCCATTACAAACCCGTGACCTCCTCCAGAGAGCAGAACAGGTTCTCCAGAATGCCGATACATTGGGATGCCGCAAGTTTTTGACTCCAACATCTCTTGTCGCCGGAAACCCGAAGCTCAACCTTGCTTTCGTTGCAAACTTGTTCAACACCCATCCTGCTTTAGATCCGATTACTGAAGAGGAGAAGCTTCAAGTCGACGACTTCGATGCAGAAGGCGAGCGAGAAGCCCGAGTCTTCACTCTCTGGCTCAATAGTCTGGATGTCCAGCCAGCTGTGAACTCCCTCTACGATGATTTACGGGATGGCACGATCCTCCTACAGGCATACGACAAGGTGATTAAGGGCTCTGTCAATTGGCGGCATGTAAACAAGGCTCCTGCAAACGGAGGGGAGATTTCAAGATTCAAGGCGGTCGAAAACACCAATTATGCAATCGAACTCGGCAAGCAGAACCGGTTCTCGCTAGTCGGTGTTCAAGGAGCAGATATTACGGATGGACAACGCACATTAACCCTCGGTCTCGTGTGGCAACTTATGCGAAAAGACATCTCTGAGACACTCTCAGCTCTGGCTCAGCGACTAGGCAAGCGTGAGATCACAGATGCCGAGATGGTGAAATGGGCAAATGAAATGTCTCGCAAGGGAGGCAAGAGCTCTTCCGTTCGGTCTTTTAAGGATTCCTCTATTGGAACGGGCAACTTCCTCTTGGATGTCTTGAACGGAATGAAGAGCAGTTATGTTGACTACGACTTGGTTACTCCTGGCAGAACTGACGATGATGCGTACCTCAACGCCAAGCTCAGTATCAGTATTGCCAGAAAGATGGGCGCCACAATTTGGCTAGTACCAGAGGATATCTGCCAGGTCCGCAGTCGCCTGGTTACTACTTTCATTGGTGGGTTCTTTATTATTCAATTTTCCATTCCGCAAGTTTAGCTAACAATTGACAGGTTCTTTGATGGCAACACACGAGAAGATGCAGTGAGGAGGATGATTGTGTCATTAAGATGTGCGAGTAGGACCTAGGCAGTCGAGTGGCAACGGGCAGGCAGATGGGGAGAAAAAGTCTTTCGGTGGATACTTGACCATTCATGAGCAATGAAAACTACTTTCCAATATTAAATACATTGTGTAACGGTGGGGTTAATTTGTGACAATGCTCTTATTTGTGAGATTGCAAAGCCATCGACAAGTGTTCACCGTTGTGGTGCTAGGAAGCTGCCGTGATTATCAACCGAACTGTAAATCTTAAGATCAGCGTGGACCAATCTTGCAGGACCGCAGAACCCAGCACGAATGCTCTATCAACAGGGCAAGTAGTAGCTACGAGACAAGAAGGCTAGCTGGCCTTGAAACCGAGCGTATAAAGATGATCGGATACATACATAAAAGCTGGAACGAGACGTAATATTTCATTCATTGTTTCAAATAGCAGAGAAGCGCCTGTTTACGGCTCCTCGCTCTCAAATATGATGGATTGTTCCTCTAGCTAAAGGTTTCGGCCAAGCTGCTCTCTAGATACGCCACGCCGCCATGCTATACAAATGTAATATATGTCGCTCTGGAGCAACCGTCTGTGGTATCTCCGCACTTCAAACATTTCCTAGCAAAAAAATACAGACAAAACATCCCTCCTATGCGCCAGCCATCAATCATGACTCGTCCAATAAATCCACATGGCCCAAGGGGCGGTTCTGTTCTCTCAAGCCGATATTCCAATGCACAAATAGCACACTCGGCAATCCGTACACCAATGTTTCGACGCTTTTCTCATAGCATCACCCATTCCGTTCCTCGCTTCAGGAACTTATCCAACAGCATCCCCACGTCGGTTAACACGAAACGACATATGTAGAAACCGAAGAATTCGGCAGCATGGCGAGTACACAACTCGAGTCCAACTTGTGTCTTGTCGGCATGGCGGAGACCTGGGTCCTCAACTTGACGAGCGATTTGATCTGAGATATGGGTCAGTAACTAAGATAAACCGAGGCTTAGAAATGACCTTACCTAATGTTTGCGCGGCGTCGAAGAGCCTCGCTAGCGCACTCATGTAGTTCGCATTCGGACCGGAAAATTGAAGCTGGCTGACGTCCCTCTTTGCAAAACGAACTTTGGCAACAGACGTTGAAGTCATCGGTAATGTTGCCATTGTCAAGCCTTCTTTTGGCCCGTCTACTGGCGTTTTGTTCGAGTACGCATTTGCCAGGCCGACGCCAGAGTTTTTGGACCTTAGTCTTCGCCAAGAAAATGACGAAGATTTGCTCGACATGCTGCCTGACTTTGAGGTGATGTTGCTTGTCTCCGCCTCTCCTCCAGCGGATGCGTCCTTGAACATGCCTCCCGAACCTTGAACACCGACCTCGTTACCAAGCTTCTTTGTCAACGTTGCTTGCACCTGCTCAAGAACACCCTCCAAAGACTGCATTTCTTCGAGAACAGCATCAGCATCAAATGTATCCACTTGGGCAAGCTTCATCAATGCGGCTGTCAGGAAATCGCAGTTTGCTATTTTGTCTTCCAACCCTTTGATCTTAACTCCCTTCACTCGCCATACATCCCTTGGAACAAACAACTTTGTGGACAGGTATCCACCTCGAGGATGTGCGATGGTCTGATATAATGCTCGCATGAGCCAAAATGGACGAAGTAGAAACTCAGTCGGGCATGGCTCAAGGGGTATCGGTGCTCCAACACTAAGATGATTTGGCGAGCCCGGGCTCTCTGGGGAATGGATGTCACTGTTGAATAGGTACATGCCGCCTGCAGGCATTCCATTCAACTTATCCTTGAAAGCCGCGGCGATTGGAGTTGGCAATGCGGGCATAGCAGGCAGCTTTCCATTCACATCTCTTCCATTGAATTGGGAGCTCAGTGGTGTATTTGGTGAGAGGTCAGATCCACCGTCATCAATGTTGGAGACCGACAAGTTCCGACTCTTCATATTTTTCAGGCTTGACGAAGAGAAGTTCTTTCGTAACCCACCTCTTGACTGTGCGCGGCCTGGAGAGCCAGATCGAGGCAATTGATCACTCTCATTGGTGAAGGTTTGATGCAGTGTTGGTGTAGGGGGCGAGATCACCTCGGTGGGACTTGTTGCGCTAGGAAAGGGGGATGAAGCTTGACGAGCGGACTGGGGTATAGGAGGCCGACCTGATGCTCCAGCTAGGGGCTGACGTTGTTGTGGCAGACCAGCAGTCTTAGGGTGGACATGGTCAGTGTCATTTGGTAGTCGTGGTGGTGGCATCGAGGGAGGAGGCTGGCTAATTGGCATCCTTGTCGTAGTTTCGATCTTAAGCTGCTTCGCATTCTGCCCTGAGAGGCGCCTGCTTCGGACTCCTTGTGGGTTCGAGACTGGCATTGGGGGTGGCTGAGTCCCTTGACTGGGAGGAGGCGGAAGAGCTTGAAGAGGCGGGGGGTGCATCGGGGGTGGTGTTTTCGATTGTAATAACGGAAGCTGTGGGACTATGGAGGCTTCTGTAACAGTTGAAAGCGTCGTCCCTGCTGTAGTAGGGTTTGATCCTATGGAGCTATTCCACGTCCGTCCAGAAAAGCCACTTGAATCGGATTCTCGGGGCAGGGCTGATTTCGATTGCAGTCCAAACTCGAAATCATCCATGACATAACCTCTTGTCATTTCTTCAAGCATACGTTCTTCTTCTTCGGATTCATTACCCTCATACTCGTCGTCCAGGCCATCCAATTGCTCCTGTTTCTTCTGCAGTAATCGTTTCCGTTCCTTGTCGCGTGCGTTGTGAATAGCTGCTTCACGTTCCGTCTGCCGTACCCTTTCTTTTGCCAACTCCACCTTTCGTCTAACATTGGCAACAATTTCGTCGTCGTCATCGTAGTCATATCGAGTTGGTTCTGCAGGGCTCATTGGCTCGAAACCATCGTCATACGCGGCTTCAATGGCTGCGTCTAGAGCGGTGTCGAACTCGGTCTCGGTGACGCCAGTTGGGGCTCGAATGTGCTTTCGTCGGACCCCCAGTGATGATGATCTTGAATGAACTGAAGAGGCAGCTGAATCGCCTGATTCATCTATGGTATCGAGCCAAGACATAGATTCGTTACTGGGCGCTCTGGTGTGGCCTTTGGTCGCAGAGATCCCGGAATAGGTAGTGCTTAATAAATCAGCAGACTTTTGTCTCTGGTGGTTGCTTTGCGGTCCATGGCTCATAGGAGAGGAAGGGCGCCTAGGTGAAAGAGGCGGTGGCATGTATATGCTTTCCATTGGTGGTCCAAGTTTTACATCAGTCTCTGTGATGCGTTCTCTCATTGGAGATTTTGAGTATGACCGTCCATACTGGTCGGAAGGGTTCTTGGGCCTGTGTTGTAAGGTTTCTAGTCCAGTTGGCAGTAAAGACTCTCTCCGTTGGGGTAGTTGCGAGGCTGATATTGACCTGCTCTGCTGGTCTGAAATGTACGATGGGTCGTTCACAATTCTGGTGATGGTTGCCGTCTCGATAATGGCTGGCTCCTCGTCCTCATCGAGGTCCTGGAGCTCATCCTCCCTACTCCTACTTCCATCACTCTCGGGCCGTGCAGGTAGTGCTTTGCCATCGTCTTCCAGGTGAGGAGCGATCTTTTTCAGTTCGCTAATGCGGCTGGTATAAGTATTTCGCTAAAAAGTTAGTAATATCTAAGTGTACAAGGTTGCACAACCTACAATTGCTTCCAATTTTCGCCTATCGTCGTCTCCAGAACTCCGCAGCATCACCTGCTGGAGTAAAGCACAGGCCTCGGAGTAGGCCTGCATGGCCCCCTCAAAGTTTTGCGCATTGTCAAGAAGTACGGCAGTATTGGCTTTCTGGAGGGCTTTTGAGAGCATGGCTTTCTGTGAGGGCTGTTTAGAACTCCGATTTGAAGACGAACTGCCTTTAGTTTGTGAGCGATGCCGCGAGTGGCCCCTTGACCGCGGTCTTTCTTCCTCCTCTTCTCCGAACTGACGCCGACTATCTGTTGAAAATGCCGACTGGAGAACTGGCGATGGGCCAAAGTTGGCAGACCTGGACGTGGAAGGTGATCTTCTACGAGAGAAGTCCCTGGGTCCCAGTGATGAATCCTCCCAGCCCTTGCCAAAGTAGTCTACAGATCGAGCGGCAGCCGAAAGTATTTGGGCGGTGGAGGGAGATGGAGTCGTAGGTCCAGTCAATGGCGAAGAATTGTTATTCAAGGACGTCTGCAGACTTGGCAGCGTATTGATTGGAGGAAGTGATATCGTAGGAGGATCGAACACCGGACGGGCGACCTTAATCTGAGACGTGGGGGAAGCTGTTGTCGACGGGTACGGTTTCTGTAGCTTGCGAGGAGGGGATGATGTATCTAGGAACGAGGACCCGCCGCCGAGGGACATCCGTCTCGCAGATGAATTGGATCTCTTATGTGTATGGCTCACGGTGCTGGAGTTCGTGGACTTCGACCATCGATTGAGATTACCCCCCTGGGTATCGGCAGATGTTACAGGCCTTGAGTTGAGCGCATTTTGGGAGAGGGGCGGGGCGGCACGTTCACGGCTCCTGGGCCGAGCCGTAGAGAATGAAGGGGATCTTTTGGGGGAGCCGGCAGAGCGATTCGGAGACGATTCGACGTGGAATGGTCGCGTGGATTCGGCGACGAGGTCCATCTCGACGACCAGGAGGTGGATGTCCTGGGTGGTTGAAGGTTGTCGCGGGCGGGTTTCTGCTGCTAACCTAATCGAGCTAACCCCTACCTCTCGACCTGCTCCTGTGGTAACATAAAATGTTGCAGCAATTGGACCTGGCAATTGAAGCAATGATTGAAGCCGACGATGCGCCCGGGGAACTGGTAGAAAGGGAGTCGAATTGTGGCGATACAAGATGGTCCGTTGACTTGCGGCGGCTCTGCGCAGGGTGGGTAGGAAGTCACAGAAGGTGGTAGGACTGTGACAGGTGGAAGGTACAACTCGATGCGCGTGCGTGTTTCTGTCCCTCAATGTCTGTACCCGTCAGCGACTTTCTATCTCATCTCCTCTCCTCAGCTCAGCTCAGCTCTCTTCTCCCAAATCGCAAGTTTCTCCATATCCTTCTCCTTGTTGGAAGAGGCTTCACCAAGCGTGCCAACCTACCTGGTCTCGTCCACGAGTCCTCAGTGCCCAGCTACTTTCTCGAGGATCCTATTTACACGTCCACATCTGTATACATTTCGTAGTCGGTAGGTATCGGGGGTGCACTATGTTCGATCGATCTCGCGCGGCGGGTATTTCATGGGTTGTTTGGTCGTGTGTACGTCCCTTTCCCTCGTGGGATGTATATCCTCCTTCAACTCCGGCAAATTCCTTGCTCGAGCGCACGTCCGGCAGGATATCGTTCGACCTGGTGAGCTTCCAGGCACAATTGGCAGATCTCCAGAGGCAAGATTTTCTGCGCGTCTCCTCTCCGTGATGTCCCAGACAATAAATAAAGGGTTGGCGGTTAGGGTGGTGGGGAATAGTACCAGAGGTTTGGCGCACCCAGTCTAGCCTGACACTGGTTGGGCAGCGCCGAGGGCAAGCCGAGAAAGGTGGTATCGGGTCCAGTGGGATTGACACAAGTCGATGTTTGTATCTATCTGATCGGATCGTACAGATCAGGTGCCCCTGGATTCGGGCGTGATTGATGTTCTGTTCTGTTCTGTTTGAAAGTCGTGGTGCAGGTGGTTCGTGAAGCGCGAGGTCCTCCAAGCCGGCCTTGCCTGGGATATGGAATTGTCGAGGTCAGGTTAGGGCCGGGCAGGCAGGTCTTCTCTCGCTCCTCGTACAGTACAGTACAGTACCTTGGTACCTACACCGTAGTACGGTACAATGATAGGAGGGACTGTAGCAGTGCGTGTGGCCGCAGGACGGAACGGAGTACGGAAGACTCACTCAGGGGCAAGGCAAGGGAAGGGAGAGGAGGCAGCCCAAGCTAAACCCTGTCTGGGCGTGGGTGGGTGTGGTGTGGTATGGTATTGTACTGGTACGGCAGTGCAGGGCAGGGGGTAATCCACCTGCCGAACCGAACACCCCATCCCCATCCTCACAACCTTGACCACCTTACCATCTTACCACCCCTTCCCCCTTTTCCACTTCTGCCAACACCTCGCCAATGGGTACAGTATATATTTCACTTCCGACTTTTCGAAGCAGTAATTGATTAGTATTGCCAATAGGCTATATGATTTTGGCAAGTTATATCTTGAAATCTCTCGGAGGAAGGTAAGAGTCCTTTTTTGATCTTCACTCTGAGATTCAACCGACCAACAGTTCTTGTGCGGTCCTCGATATGCTAATACAACTAACTACCCAGCTACCACCTACCTTTACCTACAGTACCTATCCAGCTTATCTTCCTGCAGTAGCAAGGGATACAAACGCACCTATCATTCTGTGCTTTTGCCTTTTCGAAACATTTCAAATCCTCAATTTGTTGCTATCCCTCCCTTTTCGCTCCCTTGTCCCCAGCTGGAACGCCACGCACTACTAAAATGCACACTACTACCCACCCAACAGCCTGGTTTTATTACTCCGAGCGCTACTAATCTTTCCGACAATTTCAACTAATACTTTTAGTGACTTTAAGCCTCTTTTACATTCTGCACCCGCGGCATCAGAAGTATTATTGTGGGCTTAGAGACTTTTCGATATCTCATCTCGGGATGCTTCACCACCACCCCCTGACCGAGTACAGTCCCATCCCATCATATCGTTGCTGCCCCTCTCTCGGCATATCTGCCGTACCAGTTCCTGACAGCTGCATCAATGCAAGCCTGACCACTTATCGTATGTAAATTGCCTGCAAGCCATCTAGTCATTGCTTGGACGCGGTGCAGGAGCTGCAGGTACTGTTCGTGCAGGACCATCCATTTGCATGGCAAGACAGTGGAACCTCACCGCCCTCGAAAACGAAAACCGTACCTACTAGGTACTTCGCAGAAGACTAGAAGTATATTTTTGCGACCTCATCATCGGGGGAGTTTGTTTCACTGATTTCTTTTTGCCTCTGAATTCAAATGATTTTTGTTTGGTGCCACCAGCGCGGCTCGTCTCCATATTGTCTCCACCCCCAGGAATCCCAAAACTTGGTGGCGCAACCAAGTACCTCCGTACCAGAGCGGGATGAACTCTCTAGGGAGACCATTGTTCCATTACCTGGAGGTATCATGTTGCATTTCAGTGGAACTTCCTCTATTCCTCCACGGTTGCCGCTCGCATTTCTTCATTTTTACTTTTTTTTTTTTTGGTTTTGCTCTTTGCCGAGTCAGTTACTTGTACCTAAACGACGACCTCTCGGAACACGCCTCCCCCCAAATCCACACACTCACTCCCGACTGCGATCCCGGTACATTTTGTTTCAATCTGGCCCTTTACATGTTCCAATCCCAACTGAGCACATCTCCTCTCTTAAAGTCAAAGCATATCAACCCCCGACCCAGGTTGTCTTAACGGCGTTTCATGTGCGTCACCTTACCACATGCCCTTCCTATCACCATTACGCAATCAGAAGAAAAGCTTGAACTCTGCTCTCAGGCCCTAAGTAGGTACAGTTCAGGCATACTCCGTACAGTATACTTGAAAGGTACCAACACCCGGCTCTGATACAGCCAGGCACCCAAAGTGACACCCAACCGGGTTCACCCCAGGCTTGTTGTGAACCTTACACCCACGTATTTCTAGGCCATTAAGCATTGTATGTTATGGTGATCTACACGGCACCAGCCGAGCAGTTTGATGCTCCGTCTTTGGAATAGTGGCAGCCTTGCAATCAACTTGAAGTCTAGGTTGAGTCAATTTCCATTTAGCCAGTGTTGGGACGACTGCATTAGAGATACTTCCGGGAGACTTTGGCTTTTGCTTTGATTGTCTTGCATATTGTGAGTCACTTGAATGTATCGTATGTACCCCTCAAGTAACTTGATCTGCGTGGGGGTCTTGTTAACTCAATCCTGCACAACGCATCCTCAAGGCCAAGCTACGTATACCTCATGGCCTACATCTTGATACACACCTCAGAGCTTCAGCGCCTCTGCATAGCCTCCACAACCGAGACCTTTACCTTTTACTCTCACGATCTCGCCTAAGCTTTCAGCTGCGAAGGTAACCACAACGTTACTTTGCATCCTTCAGCTGTTGTCTGGACCTGCCCATTTCTCGGCCATCGGTTTGATGAATATGTTCTAGTCACAGTTGAGTTGCTACAAGCTTAGCTCTCAAACAACCGAGTACACCTTCTCTGCGGCTCTTCTCCAGACTGTGTCAATAATGTCGTAGCCAATGCCCAATAACATATGTCGCAGTCAAGCCGGCTACATGAAGATTTTCAGCCATCCACCCCTGGAGTCAGATACCCTCTCTTCCCTTCTGTACAAAGAACCACAACAACAGCATCTGGACCCAAAGCCATCTCCCCAGAGTTAACCAAAAATCGCAAGCCAGCCAAAGTCGCAGCACCACAAGGCCCAGCAAAAACACCATACGTCGCCAACTCCCCAACTGCTCTATCAACCTCAACATCCCTCGCAGTAATCGCAGCACTCACACCCTCACTCAAGATAGGCCATCCGATCAATGAAATCGTCCCACAGCACATACCCGTACAGATAGTGTACTTAGCATCAACGCTCGTCGGTCTACCCGCCTCCAAGCTCGTCTTCAAACACGCCGCAGTCTCCGGCTCAACAGTAAGAATGGCAGGCTTCTCCTCCCTCTCCGTCCGCTGCCAATGCGTACAAACAGCCTGTGACAAACTCCCCACACCAACAGGGGTAAGGACATGACTGATCTTCCTCTCGCCAGTCTGCTCAACAATCTGCTTTTCAATCTCATCAAACATAGTCTGATACCCTTCTACGATCCACCTCGCCGTCTCATCCTCAATATCCAACGCCGTATCGCTGATCAACACACCCTTCCCATCAGCGTGTTTCTCAGAAGCCAGCTTCGTCTTGACGACTGTCTGGTCATACGGCCCATCAACCACTTCAATTACCGCCCCTTCATTAGTAATCTTATCTTTTGCTTCAGAGTCCAGCATGCTAGGCACGTATATCCGGGCTTTGATACCGAGATACTTGGCCATGCGTGCTACAGCTCGGCCATGATTCCCGTCCGTCGCGGCATAGAGCGTGAAATCTGCTGCTTGGGCTGCCGAAGCGAGTTGATCAAGAGAGATGGGGGTTGATGAAGTATCTAAACCGAGCCTTTTCTCTAGTGAGCGTTTCGTAGCCCAACTTGCCTGTATCGTGTCGACATAGTAAGTAAATGCAACTCTATACCAAAGGTACTTCATTCTGTGACTTTCCCACGAGGCTGGAGATGCCTGCACTTACACCCAAGATCTTAAACGCACTCAATCCAAATCTCGAGCTTTCATCCTTGACGAACAGGTGAGCGATGCCTAACTCTTTGGCTATTCCTGGGAGGGGGACTAAAGGGGTGGTGTTGTAGTGCGGAAGTGATTGGTGGAAAACTTGCACTTCCGGATTGCGGCTTGGGAGTGAACTGAGGGGTTTTTGATTCGGGTTGATGAATATCCTGGAAGGCATTTTGAGGGCGAGAGAGAAATGAAGTGTTCTGGGTAAGGAGTTTCTGGGTTGATACCTCGGAGTTACTCTTGATCACTGATGTTGTTGTATGTAGTTTATTATTTTGAAGTGAAGTGAAGAAGTGGGGTGGTGAGGGAGAGCGGGGCTCCAGCTTGAGGCTGGCACCCGATCCGTCCAGTCATAACATTGTCTTGGTAGGGCGCGAGGAATTGCTTCATTGGAAACAAACTCGGTTCAATTAACAAGTCCAGCTGTTGTCTTTCGAATAGACGCAAGAGTCATTGTTTTCTCACATACTTTCTAAGTTGCTGCTTGGTTAGAAGAGATTTCCCATCTCCAGAGCGGCGTGGGAGGTATGGTCCAAGATTTATCCCTCGTTCAGATACCTCTTTCATTTGCCCTCTCACCATGAAAGCTCTTTGCAGTCCTTATGGTAAGTATAAGGAAGGGGATTGATCACTTACAGAGCCGAGGAGTCCAAGATCGACACTTGCAAATGTCGCGAAGTCACACAAGTAAGTCTGATATCGTAACCTGTCTTCGTATGTACAGATGCCACTGGCCTATCCAGGCACCCTAAAAGTATATCCAAGAAGTGAAAAGGCTCGCCTATTCCAAACAAAAACGGGAGTAGACAAGGAGTTAATAAGTTGCCGAAACGAGACGGCTATTGAAAGCCTAGACAGAAGGCCATCCACCAGACCACTTGAGAACATTCCATCCAAAAAGATAGGCACCATCGCCCAGTCCAACCTTGGTGTTGGCATAGTGGTAGTAGAGGACCAAGCCCTTGCTCTTGTCATTGAAGACGCCCTGTCCGCCGGGTCCGTAGATGTTCCCATGGGATTCGAGCAGCACGGAACCTCCGTTTGCTGTGCATGCCTTGCCGTTCTTGTCGACGAACGAGCCGGTGGCCGATGTGCTGCGGCACATCATGATCTTATACTCTGCGCCGGCGGCAGGTTTGGTTCTAGAGTGCTCGTTAGCTATGTTTTTGGTGGCAACTTGGAGGGTGGAACGTACTTATCGTAGCCACAGCAGACACCCCTTGACCAAGTGAGGTAGTAGTAACCGCTGTTGTAGAACATGTAGGACCCTTCGCATGGAGAGCCTCCAGTGGAATCATATTCGATGTTGTATGCAGCTGCTCCACCGCCTTTAGTGGCTGCGGAATTGAGCTTGACTTGGTAGATATCGTGCCAGAAAGAGCCGAAGTTTCTAGGTGGCGAAACGATCAGCATTTGAGAATAGCGGAGGAGATTTCGATAGAAAGCGCTGGAATAGCTGGAAGTAGAGGATAACGAACAGGTAGTAGGAGCTTCCAACAGCTATCAAATTGGCATCGATGGCATTGTAGCTTTTTCCTGCGCTGGAGGTGACGCCGACCGATCCCTTGTCTGTCCATGATCCGGGGTCTAAGGTCGTGCTTGTAGCTAGGCCAATTGCACTGTTCTGTTCGGCATGTTAGCACTTGTTCACTTCAACGTCTTCCTAGGAAACACAGTAGCATATTTTATCCCAACATGCCTGCCCAAGACACGGCTCTCAAGAAGTGGATAGACAAAAAAAATGTTTGCTGACCTGGGTACCGAAAGTAGAAACAGAGTAATACAGATGGTACACGCCGTTAACAAGTGTGACATCGGGAGCCTGTTTATAATATCAGATACCGTACGACTAAGTTCAGATGCAAGAGCACAAACCCAGCAATCTTTACTTCCAGCATTGGAAATCGAACTTCCACTCGTGAGAACGAACCCCTTCAACGTCCAAGGTCCAGCAAGGTTGGTGGCCGTAGCTATTTCCATATTCCCTCCAGTGTTGAACTTGTAGTACTTGCCATCTGAAGCACGCTGGATGATGGCCGGATCGTGTGCCCAACATGCTCCACTACAAGCACCTGGGTCAGAGTACCCTTGAACGAGAGTTGGTACCACCGCCAGGGCAGCGACCAGAAGGTGACTGAAGAATTGAAACATCATGCTTGAGCTGACAACGAGCGCAGTTCAAGAGAAATGGAAAGAATAACCAAAAGCGAAAAAAAGAAACGGAAAGGGAAGGGCGTTTTAATCTCCAAAGTGAGAAAGGAAATTGGTCTCATTCGTGGGAAGCTTTTGTCTCGGTACTACTACCATGGAACTGGCAGATAAAAGCGGAGGGTTCATCCCATGTAGGCCAGGCCCATTGTTTGTTTCTGTTTGATGAAGGGACCGTAACCCCTCATCTCAGTGAAATCCTCCGAAGATTCCCAGGCACTAGTATGATACTAATATATAGAAACCGGCCTAAAGAAGCTGTGCTGCGGTTGAATTTGACTACCTTGGTGTAAATCCTCGGTAGTGGCGCCACAATCCTCCCTCTTTACTGCTTTTGTTCCCCAATTGTGGGTTGTTGTCCTTGCTCTTACTTGGTGGGAGCTCCCCCATAAGCAGAAGCATTATTGTTACAACTCATGGCCCTCACTAAGCGTATAGTACTAATTAGTCATATCAATTAGTCATATCAATTAGTCAAAACAAAACAAGATCGTACAGCCCTGAAAATTCCATTCTAATAAGAAAATATATACATGTAAAAGTCAAGATGGGCACGAAATTCTGCAAGTGAGACCTAGAGACTTCCTTGATCGAGAACTGTGGATCAGGTGAGAGGGTTTCAGTCCTGATAAGCCACCAATCGCTTGCATGAATCGCGAGTGGAAATGACCCGATGCAGGGTGCTGTGGATGTCAAATAGATGATCCACGAATTGCAGCGGATGCTTAAAATCTTAAATGCTCCGATGCTGCCGCTCCAATCGCAATTTCGTCGGCTTTTGAAGAGATGGGAATCATGAGATGTGTGGATGAACCTCTGCTCTTGGATGTTAATTAGAAAAGCCCTGGAAGCCGGGCACCAAGAGAAATCCATGTCCTCACGTGGAAGTAAACACACTCCAATAGTCGCATTCCCACTTGTTCTTGCGAGCTGCGAGGCGGGTTTACAAACCACGCTTAATGCAAGATGGGAGATAAATATGACCCTCCCGCCTTCGGAAAAGGAGGAGGAGAATCAAATTTCTAGTATTCGTTGAGAACCGTGTACTATTCGTGAAATTATCTCGCTTATTAAGAACCAAGTACACATCGTTACCCTTGTGAACCCGTTCAAATCTTAACCTCAGCTGGGATGGTGATCGAAAGAACGTCAACACCTTTCTTCAACTCGTTCTTCGTAGGCATCGCTCCCAGTCTCATCAACTCTGAAGATGCTACCATTACAGGATCGATTCCCATTGTGCCAACTGCAACCACGGTTTCTCCTTTGGTGTAAAAAGCCACGAATTTGGCCCCCTCTGGCTGGCCCTGTATTACCAAGTCATCCCATCCATTCGGGGCATTGCCACAGTACCGAAGTTGAGATCCAAGGGCAGACCAGAAAATCGGGATGAATGCCTTGGCCTTTGCAGAAGGATCGATGATATTTGCTGCCACACTGCGGCCGGCATTCTGAGCAACATTCCAATGCTCGATACGAGTGAGAGAACCTTCGCCACCAGGTCCATGGTATGGATAAGTTGCAATATCGCCAATGGCATAGACATCCTTCAGCCCAGATACGGCAAAATGCTCATCTGTTTTGAGGGATCCATCCTTTTGAAGTTCAACACCCTTGTCCAAGAAAGTGGTCGCAGGAGAAACTCCGGTCCCTAGGATAACTAAATCTGCTAGCAGAGTAGTGCCATCTTTCAACACTATGCCTCCAACCTTGGACGAATCGGATTCGGACGGGACTGCCTTTTCGACTCCAGCAGACATCTGGAACTTGACTCCGTTCTTCTCCAACGCTTTTTGGAAGATTTTACCGACCTCTTCGCCCTGTAGAAATCGTGAAGTTAGCCGCCACTCGTTTCTTCTGGTCTCGAGAGCCTCTTGAGAACCGAAAAAAAATTAGAATACTTGTATCTTACCATGATTCTCTCAAGCGGCGCCTTCTCCATGCCCACGACCGTTACATCGTTATCCTTGGCAACGGCATTCGCAACCTCCATACCAATAAAAGAGCTTCCGATACTGATCATGATATTAGCACACGTTTCCCTCGAATATCTAAAACCAACGTGTGAGGCAAGAAGAGACCTACATAACAATCTTCTTGTTCTTCCCGCCAATGGCAGTGTTGATGGCTTTGACGTGGGGGATGGTACGGAGAAGAAAGATGTTGGAAAGGTCCTTGAATCCCGGCAATGGGAGACTTCTTGGAGTGCCACCAGTGGCCAAAACAAGTTTGCTATAGGAATAAGAGCCTGCATTCCATGAATTAGTACAGGCATTTTATTTTGGGGTCTGGAACTTACTGCCACTCTTTGTTGACACCTTCTTTCCACTAAAATCGACTGCAGTTACTTCATCGGAGACTACATCGACGGAGCCTTCCTTAAACCAAGCTTCATTTCTAAGAGCGATCTTGGAATGATCATCAATCAGAGCTTTGGAGAGCTTTGTACGATCGTAGGGCAAAACTCCTTCATTGCCGATAAGAGTAATGGACCCACGGTAACCATTCTCTCGCAAAGCCTCCAAGGTCCCCAACGCACCACTTCCACCCCCAACAATGACGACCTTCTCAGCACTTTGGGCACCTGATATCTTGACATTCGGCTTCCGCCTGCTACTCTTTATGGTTTGTTGTTCGCCGGTAATGTAGACGGAGCCGTTCTTTTCAGTCAGTTGAAAGGATGGAAGTGCGTCGATTGCCGGAGCATTCTCGATATCACCATTTGAAGCCTTGAAGCAAGCTGCAGAAAAAGATCAGTTGAAAGTCGCATGATTCAGAATTGAGTTCTTACCACCGTGCCACGGACAAGTAATTCGGCCATCTCCTGAAGAACGAGTTAGCTAGTCTCCACAAAGGCAGCCTTGAATGTCCAAAATCGAAAACGACATTCACAAAAGTTAATCTCAGATCACGGTTGGGCAACGGCATACCTGTCAAGACTCCCTTAACCATTGGAGCTCCATAATGTGTACACTTGGAACCCAGAGCCGAGACCTTGCCTCCAACGTTGCAGAGTAATACCTTTCCTTCCTCAATTCCCTCTACTTCGACTTCTCTCTTCTCTCCCGCCTTCAGGTCGAGGCTCGTGAGGCCTTTCAATTTATATTCCTGAGCCATCTTTCGTGACGTCGTTGAAATTGCTTGCGTAATCCTCGGATTGCGGGGTGAAGCTTGACAAACAGTGTATCGAAGTCTAGTTCGAAAGAAGACGCGCGGTGAGAGCATATAATGACGATGAGAGATTGTGAAGTTCAAAGAAGCTGGAACGTGAGAACAGCACTGGATATGGACGAATAGCTTTGGGTTTGAAGCAACCGAAGTACATCTCATGTAGGTATGAGCTGACGAGACGAGGTCGATGATGTCGAGCTTGTAGTGGGGGCTTTGCAATGGTGAGCATCGGATTGGCTGGGCTGCTGGTTTGGTGGGGCTTCCCGGCGGGATAAGGCCAGCCAGCCAGCCCACCTCATCCTCAATGCCTCATCCCACCGGACGCTAGACCGGGATGCTGGGTGTCTCACTTTCTGGGTGTCTGGGGACTTCACCAAGTTCACTTCATCTTCGATAGCAGGGCAGCGCAACTTTAACTTTTTGCTTTAAAATCCTCACTGTGATTTGCTTAACGACATAACGTAAGGAAACTCTAATCGAGTGGATGGATGGGCTTGTGGAGAGGGCCAGGCTGAGATTAACGTTGGTCCAAAACGCTGGAAGATAAGGTGAGCGAGTCCCTTGATCAAGTTTGAACAAGATTCTAATTGTTGCTACCTTAGGTTCAGTTCAACTTAGAACAGTGATGATTCAAGCCAACGAGAGCTACGTTGTCACACTTATTGGCTCAGCTGCCGTAAAGACCCACTCTCGAATGGCTCGGACGGATGCTCCGAGACTTTAGCTTTTCCTTGCTCGTCTCATCAACTCCTCCACTGAACTTCACGTCTCGTTTATCTCCGAACACTTAGCAAGTGAGTTAAAACACAATTCTCTCGACATCGTTCAATAGAAACCTACCTGGATATTAGCTTCTGCAGAGCATGCTGAGTTGAGTCGAACTTTTTTACTCCCGAGCATTGCCCTGTGCTTCAGCCTCGCCGAACATGCCCTTTTCTTTCCTCTCTTCGCGTTTGTATCGTTACATTTATAAGTAGAATTTGCTTTTATTCTTCTGCCGTGGTAGTTTATAAATGATACACGCTTTTTGTCTTGCAAATTCTATTGTTCTACACTAAGAACGAAACATTTAATATTTCACATCCTCTTCTTCTTAGTTTAGCAGCTTCTATTAACGTGATTACTATCTTCGATGCATCTTTATTGTATCTTTGATATATCCTTGATATATCTTCTATGTATCTTGCACAGTTTCAGATATCACCGTCTTTTTAGGAACGACTTGTATAGTCAGTGATTTTAGTAAGATGAACAGCGCTGATTTGGACTTCACATTTCCCACGAACAGCAAAATGCCCCTATACAGGGCCATGAGTATTTATTGTGCAAACCATGATTTTTCTTTTTCTCTTTTTCGCATTATTGAAGAATATTATATAGGCGTGTTCACGGAGCCTGTGCATCTTTGCTAGTTTTTTATCTGTTGGCTCGTTTCTATCTAGCTTCCTACTCCCCGATGCGTATACGTTCTCTTTTGCATTGTATGTTTCTCGCGTGGGCAGCATGTTATTTGGTACGACAGGAATTCGAGGGGGAATTTTTAGGGGGGGCAACACAGTCGAGTTCATGGCATTCCCAAGTATCACATTTAATCACTCGGTTCAAGCTCCAACACATGGCGTTCCAGTCTAGAAACCATGTTACAATCGCCTCGGATCTCTTTTCCTCATTCAGTCTCCGCCTTTCTTGTTTAGACTTTAGCTTCCATCCAATCTCTTCCTTCCCATTGGCCTTTCACTTATCACGTGGTAGAACCAGCTTCCAGACCGCGCTTTGTTATCTCGTAAGTGGGATTGTTTAGTCTGGCCCACACAGACGGTTTCCATTCCGGCCAGACCAATGAGACGCAAGCGAGAAATAATGGGCCATCCTGTTACTTGACCTGAATAGCATCATTATTTCTTAACTCTGATGGAGCCGAACTGTCTTTACTACAGTGGTAAGATGCCTGAATATGTGATATGATATTGCCGGAAGAGTTTTGCCCATGTCCAGGCAAGATTCGTGACTTTGGCCAGCACAGAACTCTAATGTTTACTTATCTTTTGTTGCTTCCAGTTCTGTATTATTGAGTTTATCCTGACCCTTTTGTTTACACTACTTCTTCACACTGTTCCAAGATTCGGACGGACATCGAACATATCTCTTCACTAGACATGAGCCTGTCCAGTTGAGCATTTCCCTTATCAAAGTATTTGCTAAGTGGATACCAGGTTGGATATCTTGAGGCCGGATTTACTTCCGGCCACGCACAAACAAGATAAAAAGCTCGAAAATCCCCCTCAATTCCCCAGAACCTTTGTCTTCATCATTTACAACACATCTCCCAACTTCATTGGACTCTTTCTAGCCACTTTTCTGCCCAAAACTCGGCACTCGTAGCCCAATATCTCCCCTTCTCCCCTTCTCTCCTTTTGATCATTTGTCATACACAAGATGGGATCTATTGCCACCGCTCCTCCTTTCACTGTCCTCCGCGACACCAAGCCAGAGGACACCACAATGCCAGCCTTCATGGTATCAACTACAAGAGGCTTCCTTCCACGACAAGAACCCATCATCCAGCTTCCAGCAGAGTTCGATGCACTGGAATCCATCCTCACCCGGATGCCCATCAAGACTCTGGATGGCATGCCAGGTCTACTTGCCACCTTCACTCTCGGCGAGACCGTCCTCAAGGAGTTGCCAGACTTGACCTCTGCCATCAACAAGTACAAGGACAACTTGCCTTTGATGAATGCCATCTACAGAGATTATTCCTTCCTTGCCTCGGCCTATCTCCTTGAGCCTTGCCACGAGCGATACCTCAAAGGAGAGGGATATGGACTCGGTCGTCAGACTCTCCCTGCAGTCATTGCCTTGCCCATCTCTCGATGCGCTGAGCTGTAAGTACTCGTCAACTCCTGTGCTCACAATACTGACGCATAAAAAGTGCGGGATTCAAGCCCTTCATGGAGTACGCCGGCTCTTATGCGCTCTTTAATTATCGTCTCGAAGACCCCAAGAAAGGTCTTGAATATGATAACTTGCGTCTCATCCGTGCGTTCGAACATGGCCTTGACCCAAAGTCATCCGAAGCAGGCTTCGTGCTTGTTCACGTCGACATGGTTCAGAACTCTGGACCGCTGGTCGATGGTGTCGTTTCGGCTCTCGATGCATGTGAGTCCAATGATCGTGAAGCTTTTAATGTCGGCATGGAGAAAGTCGTCACCAGTATGACCAAAGTCAACAAAGTAATGGATGGTGAGTAAACTTCCTTATCCTACCTCCTTCCCTTGCAAAGACGCCTGAAATTGACTCGTCGCGAGGTATGTGGGGAAAGAGTAAGCCAGGCGATTATATTTCCTTCCGGACATTCATCTTCGGTATTACAAGCCAGAGCATGTTCCCCCACGGAGTTGTATATGAAGGTGTTTCAGAGGAACCAATGTCGTTCCGAGGGGAATCTGGTGCGAATGATAGCATGGTAAGTTCTCAATGTCAGCACCTCAATTCCACAACCAGCTAATCAGAAGTTCAGATCCCACTTTGCGACAACCTTCTCCAGATTTCCATGCCCGACACGCCCCTCACGGCAATCTTGCAGGATTTTCGCTCCTACAGACCAGGAAACCACAGAGAATTCCTGGAATACGTACGCTCGCGGTCTACTCTCCTCTCGCTTAAATCTTACGCACTTCAAGACCCTACATCTACCGCCTTCTACCTCCAAGCCCTGGATCAAGTGCGCGATTTCCGTTGGAGACATTGGACATTCACTCGGGAGTATATCCTTAAGAAGACCGCGCATCCTGTTGCTACAGGTGGCAGCCCAATCGTGACTTGGTTGCCAAACCAGTTGCAAGCAGTGTTGAACGCAATGGTTGATGTGTGGGAAGGGAGCGGGAAGCAGGGACTCGGGAAGAAGTGTGAGGAGATTATGGAGTTCGCTATTCAGCAGAAAGAGACCCTCACGAAGGAGGTACAGAAGTATTGTGAGGAAAGGAAAGTCGATATCAAGAAGGTTTAGATAAATATGGTTGATGGTGATGTGGATGTAGATTTTAGAGTTGATATGACTGCTCCTTACTGCTTTGGATTTCAATTTAGAGTTGTTGACTCTTTTTTTCATAGATTATCAAATTGGATCAAGGTTTCTTGCTACTATATATGATGCTAATCCGCGATAAGTTTGACGAATGTTATTCTTCCAGGGAGTATTCTATTAATATGAAGCTTTACTATGGAACCTGCTGCTTTGCGTGAGACTTTCGTCAGTTCAACTATACTTAGGCTTTGAAGTTCTATATCAGCATGTGCAATTCGCACTTAAATCGTCAGGACAACCAGAAGGAGATTCAAGGTGACTTTGCAAACGCCTGCTCGATCAACTCGACACAGACAGCTCTCCGAGTAAGCTCTGCAACAGAAACTCCTATATCAACAGCCATACATTCACATGGGCGATTTCAGGATTAGGATTTTCTCCTAGGATTCTCAGCGATATGCAGAGCTTTTAGTCTCCCCAGCACCTCCAGAACTGTAGGCACTCCCAGCGCGCAGAAACAAATTCCTCTCGAGCGACTTCACGCAAGCATCGTCAACACCAGTACATATTGTGTGAATAATAATATTCATGTAATCGACGGATTTACGTGAATACGGAGGACGGGCAGAAACAGGGGTTGCAGGACGCAGGAAGTGAATAGGAGCACTCGACGCTAGCCACTTTGGGACTAGCC
>JAFJYG010000189.1:0-70852 GCA_017366145.1 Cadophora sp. M221 | reverse complement strand
CCCCCAATCGACAGTCAGGCAGTGTCAGGAAATTCTGTCATGACTAGCAGAGTTGGTCAAATGATAGAACTAGCAATCAATATCCAGCTAACAGATTTTCAAGCGCAGAATGCATTTGGTCTGTCATTCTGACTACTTCTGTTGCCAATGACCCGTATGTAAATGTAGTATTTCTTTTTCACTAGTCGTCAGTGAGTGGTCTTAGCAACACTGCGTCAAGTGCTTCGGTCAGTCATGAATGGTCTCTATTGCCTCGTGCATGATTCACCAGAAGAGACAGGGATTTTGGGAAGATAGTTTAGACTTCTGAACGTTGTCCTGGAAATAATGAGAATAGGCGAGAGAGGAATCTCTCATACCGCATCGCCAGACTGATGTTCCTCCCTCGAAGATTCTCCGTCCAAACCATCCTCCCAACTATCATCTAAGCACCCTCCTCAAGATCCAAAGGAAGACTCCTCCACTCAAGGCATCCCTCCCCAGTTCTCTTAGACCAAAGACTCTCGAAAGTCTGCACGAATACTTCCTCCTCATACCATTTCTCCTCATCATTCATCATGGACATCCAATGTTCCTCCGCCTCCTTCACGTATGCCATGCCAAGCTCCATCACCACGACTTCACTACCAGCCCCGTAGTAGCATACTCGAGGTCGCGTGCATACGAACGAGCGATTGAAGAATCGGAAAGTATCCCTGAACTGCCCCTCGTAAGCACCAAGGCTATTCCATCCTATTTTCCTTATTGTTTCGACGCTCAGATACCTCAAAGCATTGCTCCCGTTGGCAGATACTAAGTCAAAGATCCCCCGTGCTAGAGTTTCGTCGACGGCACCGTTACTGAATGCTTCTTTCAGATATACAAAAGGTATCTTGGTCGTTTTGTCTTCGGTATATTAATTTGAGAGTGGATGTGGGCCGTCTTTGTCCTCGTCCCAGGATTCCTCATCTGGGCCAACAGTGTACAGGAGAGTCAGGCATTGGTGTTGCAGACGTGGGATCTTGCTTAAGGCGCGGTAGATGGCTACTTCATTTTTATCGCCTCGGGTGCGGTTGATTGGGATAGAGAGGTGCGTCAAGCGGGGGACTGTGCGATGCTAGATCTTGTAAGATCGTGGCGGAGAATTTGATCAATGGATTTCTGAGTTTCTCTCCGTTAGCTTCAGGGATTAAGTACAGCGTGCGTAGGTTTTCTCCATGGTGACGGACGATGATGTTGAATGTCTCTGGACTAATGTAGCCGCTGAGTTGTAGGCGTTGGAGAGGATTCAGGCTCGAGAGCAAGAGATTAAGTGAATTCTGCGATTGGATGCTTTCGCCGTCAGCAGCTCCCAGCTTCAACTCTCGCAGTGACTTTAATTCGTCGCGTGAAGCTATACCAGCCAGCTCAAGGCCATGGCAATCCCAATCTATATAGAGGCAACGAAGCCTGCTGAAATCCGTACGCCGGGCCCAATTTTCAATGCTTTGAGGCTCAGAGCTCACGAAAACCAGACTCTGGAGTCTTCCGCGGCCAGATGGAGAGTCTGTTGCTGGTTCTTTTGTACCGGGGAAAAGGCCTTTCCAGGCAGGCCTCCCAAGTTCCCAGGTTTGGTTCTGAGATATCTCGCCAGAAAACTGCTGTGACAATACGCATACGTGTGCGAGGTTTGGTGCCAGCCCGGATATCACTTCCATCACGGCTTCTTCCGTGTAATCTATGACGCCACGGTCTCCGAAAGAACCGAATCTAACGAGGATGCTCGACAGGCATGGTGAGGTGCATAATGCGTAGTCTTCTGGGGAAATATGTTTGATATCATTGCGGTCGTAGACGAGGCTTCGGAGAACGAAGTTGTGATGATGAAGACGGCGTTGTCTTTCAGAAATAGCGACCATCACAGATGAAGGGATTTGCCCGCCAGCTGCCCAGACAAGATCCCGAAGCCCTTGGAACTGGTTCACGAACTGGCCTAGGGGTGCCCAATTCTCAAAATGCTTGGGGAGGCACATTCGCCCATTTCCCTGCATCAAATCTTCGGACGGACGACAGAAATTGTGCATGTTGAATAAGGCCGTGTATTCCATCCACAGGTCCGATATCCATCTTCATCTAATTCCTCATCTGGACTTGCTGATGCGCTTTGTCTCCCCATTGCCGAATCTGGGTCAACCACCCATGAGATCTTGAGCCGACGCACGTGTCGGTGTCGACCATCAGCGAGGACATAATTACATCGCCCCAAAGTGCCTCCTAACTCGTCTGGATCGCGAATCCGAATTTCGATTTGAGAGAAGCAGTGAGCTTCGGCGGCGGTGCGCAGGAATCGACTTGTTCGAGAGAAAGCTTGCAAGCTTGGTCGCGTGGCTGACTCGTCGTCTAGGTAGTCACAGATGCAGTCGAGAACCAGGACTGGTAGCTTCTCTAATGTTAAGGCAACTGAGGCTTCCATCGCTGGATCTTATACAAGTAGGTATCTTGCTCCTCGAAGTCGGGCGATGTTGAGAACGATGACTGCAGGTGGGTCTCACTGGAGCGCCAGCACTAAAATTTCTAAGCGAGCTGCTGTATCCAGGGCTAGCGAGATATGCCTGCCAAGCTGTTGCTTTGGATCTATTGCCATATTACTCGTGCGTGGGTAACTCTCTAGCCATCGATTCTGAGGTGGCGACTTTGGCAGTAGTTGATTATTCTTCTTCGGTTAATTATGAACATTAGTCTTTATTGCTCTATGTCCGACTCACTAAATGGAAGCGGGAAGATAAATCAAAGAATCTACCTAGATCAAGTATTCGATATCACATTCTCCCAATCTGGATATTATTTACTCATGTGATCACATTAATATTAAGTATCTCAAGTAACAAGGTAGGCATTATTGGAAAACCGAAAATTTTAGGGGATTCCTTTTTTGCATTGTATACATTGTGCCCCAACGCTGTATGAGTATTAAGTAATATCTTGTCAAAGTGAAGACAGTCCTAGAGTGCTATTGCGAGGACCCACTTGAGGGCAGAACGCTATCGGAATCACCAAACTGAAAAGAGCAAAATCAAAGAAAGCTATGAGAATCCCCAAAGCAAACGCAAGAGAGAAGCGAGTAAATGAAAGGTCAATCAACCTCCAAGTTCTCCAACTAAGCACGAGTCAAGCCCGCACTTTACCTATCAAACTTGCCAACCTCCTTCGTCCATGTGAAAAGGACAAGTGGAATTGGTTTTCCCGTGCCTTCCCATACAGTCTCCAGATCTTCGTCGGACCGCGTCCAGCCGTCGAGGCAATCTAAAAGTTGACCCCAAGGATCCAGCGCAATCTTGCCAATAACCTTGACGCTTTCAAAGACGCGGAAGCGACGAGCTGGTGGTTGCGGAAGGACCTGTGGGGACCGCACAAAAAAGCAGTGCTCCAAGAGCTTCTGGACCTTTGCACAATCTGCTCGTAGAGAGGCCTCGTTGACAATCGCGGCAGTGAACGCGGGGGTGGCCACACTCATTTCGACGAGGAATTTCTTTTGCACGGATAGGATGTCGTTCTGGAAGTTGAACCAGACTGGGGCATTGTCGATGCCACCGAAGGCTAACTTGAAGTGCCCCTTGCAGATCTGGCGCGAGAGAGACGTGGTTGACAGCATTGATGGTGGCTGGGAATCGATATTCCTTCGGGTCGTCCAATGCTCCTTGAACATCACCCAATAGCTTTGACTTTGTACATTGGGGTGTGGCATGCCTGGGAAACTAGGAGCTCGACGGATGCTGAATTCTCGGGGCTCGATGTTTTGGACAGCGTGGTGCCAGATGAGAATCTGCAACTCCTTGGGGAGTTTTGGGAAGAGTAGAAAGTTGGTTAACATTGTGAATGTTGATGGGGACAGTTCAGATTATGAAAACGTTGACTGAGTCCAAACTTTTATACCTGGTCGCTAACTTGTCCTCGTTTGAAAGGCCCCTGTATTGATACCTGAATACTATTCTAAGGCTGTTCACAGGGGCCACTTCACAATTTTACATCCACTTTGCTGTTATTTGCTGTTATTCCTACGTCATGGGTCCCGAGTAGGATAAAGTTTGGATACAATATGCAGTTTTTGCTCGCGTCTTGTTCTAATTCTGTTCTTATAAATGAGCCTGTCATCGTGTTCTTGTCCAGGTTAAAACAAGTATTTCACAACAGCTAGTTCGACTGGAGGTTTCAGCATCCCAAGTGACTCACAGAAAATTGGAAAGATATTGGCAGTTGATAGTCCTCTCCTATACACACTTATTAAGCGAACAACAATTTAGCAGTCTTGGGCAGAGCATAAGCAGCCGCGGACTTCATTCATCATACGCAGCCCAGCATCGCAATGAAAGGAAATTGTGTTGTATGGCTGTTGCACATGCTCTGTTCTCTTGTGGCGTTGTTCAAACGCGAAAAAGCAGACTAGCCCAAAGCGGAAGCGAGTTTCTTTGTTGACAAACTTGTGCACAGCTTTATAAGGCCCAACCGAGGTATTTCCGGACACGCCAACTAAAGACTAAAGACTATTTTATTTTCTGATGATATTAGAATCATATTTCTGTGGTTAATATATGGGTGTATTTGGTCCATATAGGTCCTTCAATTTATGAACCAGCGAAACTGGGACTTGTTTCATTAGCAAGAGCACCGCATCACATCAATGCATACGAGTTGGATGCTAAGATCTCACAGGAGTTTGAGAAAGAGTTTTCCGGGGCGAGAATAATTTTGTGGAACACATCTAGTATCTAGTAGCTTACCACTTTCATAATCGGAATACGAGGAGCGCACTATACAGTTCTCGAATATCAGCAGAGGATCTCAATTGCATAAATGAGAGATCTGCATTTCCTTGCTTTAACGTATCAGAATGAAATCGCTTTAGAATAGACTAGAGAGTCATCTGGAGAAGCAATCTGCCCCTCAGAACTTCAACTACCCCAGACCTAGATATCCTTCTCGCAAAACCCCGCATATCCCATCCAAACACCATTGAAATCAACTCCACTGCTCCCACATTGAGGTTAATCATCTGGAACGCAGAATTTCTAGTTATCGAGAGCCATAGGATCGTCATCCGAGTCGACCGAGTATTCCTCGCCGAAAGCTTCACCTGTAAGTCCATTGAAGCCGCCGAAAGATCCTACCAAACCACCTCCATGTGTACCTAGAGTGACAGGTCCAGTGATGCCTTCAGCAATACCTCCAGTGATACCTCCAGTATCGCCTTGCGAGTTGACTGGGGTCTGTTCATCGAAAGATCCAGCTGCGTTCCGGAGAACACGGAAAGATCCTACGACGCCACCACCTCCTGATGTAGCTACAGTAGCAGGTCCAGTAATGCCCTCAGCAATGCCACCAGTGATACCTCCTGTGTCACCTACATCAAGGTCTTCATCGTTGTTTCTGGCAAAACTGACTTGTGCGTACGGAGAGATGTATGGAACCTTCTCCTTGGCAGCGAATCCTGCAGGAAGCTTCCGGATAACCTTGGCCGGTTCCTTTCGTGGATCTGGAGAGACAGATTTGGTTGGCTTGGGGGCCACAGATCCAGCTTGAAGCTTAGTAGCGACTTGGGAAGGGCCATTTGCTAGGTATGGAGAGATGTACTCGGTTGTTTGTTCGGCAAAGAATCCTGCGGGATACTTGGGAACAGCTTTGGCAGATTCTGTTGGGGGATATGGAGAGACGTATAGGCGCTCCTCTGGAGCTTGGAGATTGAATACGCCCATGACAGGTCCTGATTTGACATCTGAAGGAGTAGGAACTACGAGAATAGCGGTAGCTGGAACAGGAGGGCGGGTGAATAGCAGTGGTGTTTCGTAATCGGCGAGAATAGACTGGCTTGATGAAGAAGCAGCATCATCAACGGCAATAGCTTGATTTGAAGACGTGGCGGGCTCATCGAATTGAATGGGCTCGCCTGATGAAGAGACAGGTTCGTCGGCCGGGATAGGTTCGACAGGTTGGTCAATAGGCAGGGGCGCAGGGCGAGCGGACTCCATGTAAAGGTACCATGAATTAAGGAGCCTAGAGCCATTGATCCACTTAGGTCGGAACAAGGGCTTGTGCCACTTCCACTATATCATTTTAGAGTCAGTAATTTGCCTCTTCAGGGTCGAAATATCAAAACCATGGTGCGATGCGAAATGGGGGAGTGACTGGGGCGCGAGAAAATTTAACTTACAAACTTCTTCTCTTTGTTAACTCGCTCTGGCCATTGGGTTGAATTAAGAACGATTTCCAAGATATCCTCTGCCTTCCTGTAGAGAATGGTGATCTCGCCAGTACATTCAACACCATCGATGATCACAGCTCGGCGTAAGATAACGGGTACTTCTCTGGGGTCAATTTCAATGACAGGACTTTCAGATACAGCCGATATCTCGCCAGAGATCTCGGTCATTGGAGCATCGGCAGCCCCAATTGAATTCTCACCCTTGGAAGTAGAGAATGGAACTGGAGCGATGTCGCCTTTGGTGGTCTGTTCGAGGGTCATTGGAGCATCGACAACCTTGACTGGATTGGCTTCCTTCGAAGTTGCAACTGGAACTGGAGCGGTATCGACTTTGGCAGTCTTTTCGATGATCATTGGAACATCGACAGCCTCGGTTGCCTGGACTTGGACGGCACCTGCAGATGAAAGATCTTCAATGTCCTCATCAATCAACATGCCGGCATCTTGCATCTCAGCCATTTCTTGGTCGATTAAATTGTCAATCTCTGGCATAGATTCGACAACTCCGCTGGTACCAGAATGAGCTTCAAGCCATTCAGCTGTGTTTGAAGATTTATTAGGAGCCGAGGGTTCCTCGGCTGGTTGATCAACCTGCTTGTCAACATCCATTGGATCGTCAAATGGTTGCTTGGACGAATGTTCAACACTGTTGAGGAGTTCTGGCAGCTTCTTCGACTTGACAACTAGGTCTCGATGCAAGTCCTCGATAACATCATCGAACAATCGACCAATAGCATTCTCAACCTTTCCGCGGAAAGTAATTGCAATAGCTGGGTCGATATGCTCATAAGGCCTCTCGACTAGTAAAGTCTTCAAGCTGGTAAAGTGGCGAAGACGGGGATATTGATCGGCATCGCTAAGCAGACCGGCACCATGAACAGCGAGGTTCTTAACCTTGGCCAAATCTTCCTTGATATAGGGCAACTTCTCAACGAATTCTGTATTGACGCCCCAGAGATGGAGAGCATCAAGTCTGAAATTGAAGTATTGAGGACGTCCAGATACGGCGTTGAAAGCCAACGTGTAGAAGCTCTTGGCAACCTTTCGGGATTCGCGGTTGACTCTGAGAATTTTAGGGGGCTTGCCGTAGGATTGGATGGCGAAAGTGTCTGGTTCATCGCTGCCTGCGTACTCTCCTGTGTGTTGGTAGATGGCGACGACGCGGCTTTCTTCTGGCAGGGCGAACTCCCAGATCAGCTTGCGGAGCTTGGACTTGAGCCTGCTGAATGGTTCGAAGAGTGCTTTACACTTGGCCTCAGGGCGGATGACATAGGGAACTTGGTATGGGTTATTGTTGATTATTCTCTTGAGGCGGTCGGGGGCGATGTCTCTGTTGATGGCATGGAAGCGCTTGAAGTTGGCAACCATCTTGGATCCATCTGGATCTGGGAAGAGCCATGGTCTGGGCCCTGGTGGTATAGGTTAGCCTGAGTTACTTGAAGAGTTTCTTTAGACTTACAGTTCCAGCCTTCGGAATCCTCTGACACCAAGTCATCCTCATCATAATCAGCATACTCGTACTCCTCATAACCTTCCCAGTCCTCGTAGTACTCTTCATCGTAGTACTCCTCGTAGCCCCCTTCGTAGCCCTCATACTTACCCTCGTACTCAACCTTCTCAGCGATAGTGACTTTCTTTGTGCTCTTCTTGTTTGATTTGGAGACACCTGGAGTTGCAGTCTTGCCTTTCTTGGTTGTTGCCATAGAGGACTTCTTTGGTGTAGCAGTTGCAGGTTTCTTTGAGGTCGCAACGGCAAGTACAGGCTTCTTGGGTGGAGGGAGAGCTGATTTCTTCGACGACAACCCAGTGGTCTTCTTTAGAGGTGCAGCGACTGGTTTTTCCGCCGTGACCAGCTGCTGCTCCTGTCTCGGAAGTGGCATCATGATGGACAACGTTGTTGATGATAGCAGCTGCAAGATGTTGATGGTGTTGAAGAGGAGATTCTCGGGAGAGATCGGGAATGACTCGACTCGAAGCTCAGCGTCTGTAATTTTCTCGCCTGTTCACCTTTTTTGATAATGTTGACGTGGTGGCGAGCCTAACGAGGACGCGCACGGACTGTTTACTTGGGCTAGTGTGAGGTTGAAGCACCTCATTCACTCGAAAATCAGGCAAGACAAATCCCAAACGAGACAAGAAGGACCTCGAAATGTTCCATGTAATTCTTTGTATTTCGGTATACTTTTATGGTCTCTCTATCTACCTAGTGTTGAGGAATTTAAGTTCACAGGAACCTCACTATTAGAAACAACTGGGTACAAGCTCAATATTCATTGATCTGGTTTCTACCTGCAATAAGTGCAAACTCTATGGAAAGTGGCAATTATGTACACTAACAAAGATCATTAAGGGAATTGACAAGGAGGGGGGATTCTCAGAGACTCTGCACCATCTAGACGATACCAAACGACCCCCACCAAGCCTGCACTAACACCTGGTGGTCATTTATGGAAGCCCCCAAATCAGACCTACAAAGCAGCAGCGGCAGCAACAGCGGCATCAAAAGCAACCTTGAACTCAACAGCTTTAGCCTCCTCATGCTTGACCCTAGCCTCTCTCCAACGTCTCTGACACTCTGCCTCGTCGAAAGAAACCAGATCCTCAATGGGGAGACGGCACATGAAAGGCGGAACGTGTAGAGTCTGTCCATGAACACCACAGAGCTTGGTACCTGTATTAGGAGCTCGCCAGATGGATTACATGTTCTTCTTGTATGCGTCGCTTATTTGGATGTCGTCGCTGAACTCGTAGGTGAAGGGGGTGGCTTGATCTGCGCTCATGATGAGAGTTTGGAGACTGTTTGGCAGATATTTTAACACTGCTTTTTGAAGTCAAAGACTATAAGAGGTGCATTCGAAAGAAAAGGGGAGGGACTGACTTGTGGAAGTGCTTGAAGCGAGTATCATTCTCGCGCTCATTCTCGAACGTGCCGTACCAATTGAGCTGCTTAAACCATGGCTGAATACCTGGTCCTAGTGCAAGATTCTTAACCTTCTTGAGATCAGGTTGAATACCACATACGTAGTTAACCTAAGCAGAATAGCAACCATCGAGGCAGATGAAGTCTAGATCGAAGTTCATGTAGAAAATCACATGCTTTACAGTCTTGTGTTGCACGTAGGTGAAGATAGGGGAGTAGTACTTGAGTGCTTGCTCGCGAGCTTCAGCGTTGACGAAGAGAATGGCTGGAGGGGGTGCGTCTTGGCTGGCTCCGTATCGGGGACCGCTATATCCTGGAATAACGGGGATTATTGGGTTGGCCAACTCTTCATGGAAGGGGTGGAGACCGTTTTCTTTAATTGTGATGATGCGGCGGCCTGGGAGGGCGAGTTTCCAGATCTTGATGCGGAGTTCGCTGGGGAGGCGGGGGAAGGCGTTGAACTTGGGGCTGGCTTCATTTGAGTAGTAGGTAGGAGTTTGAGGGAAGAGTGAAACAATGGTGATGGGCTCTCGTCGGTCGGGTTGGTGCAGACCTTATTCCAAGTGAAGGGAGCCATTGAGTGGACTTAGGCGGACTGGAGAGTAACATATGATTAGCAATGGACTTATATTTTGCAAGGACTGCGAGATGGCCGCGAGAAAGACTTACCAACGGAATTGCGGATTATAAAGCTCAAGATAGTGTTCTTGACTCGGAATTGGGGGTTATGGGGAGGGAAGAGAAGTTGGGAGGTAAACGCGAGGAGGGCAGGGAGTTGGGACGAGTCCTTGAAGTCGGATTGGGATGAGTGCGATCTGAAATGGAAGTATGGAGACTTATGACCTATCGAAGAAGGTATTGAGGCATCCTCTGTGCCATGTGGAAGTGGTGCGTGATTGACAAAAAAAGAAAGAAGATGGTTGTCGGAGATTGAGAAGTGTGGTTTAAGATTTCGTTCCAGAAAAAACTTCTCAGCGTGTCTTACTTAAAGAAACGAACATGCCAAGACGCGTATTCTAATCGTCCTAAGCGATCACTTGTACAGAGTGTTGTAGCAACTTGCGTGAATATCTGTGTTGCGGCGTCGGCTGGTGGGATGATAGATTGACTAGCACAACACTTCGCGGAGACAGCTTTAAATCTGCTCCGTGCAGGGACAGGGCGGCGATAGGGCCTGCTCCCAGAATATTGAATCAATAAGTGATTGATTAAACGCATACAAATGATTATATGATGATTTTCTCCTAAATAACGAGAGCTAAGTTCCCTGACGTCCCCTCTACTTGTATGATGAATATCATCCTCAACACTTCACGGTTTTCATCCCAACTATAAGCTGACAAGTTAACAAATACCGAATGGTTTTTACTTCGACGATAAATTATCCTCTTATGAACTATTGCAGGTTGTTGGGCAGCTAGATTTGACGAAGGTGAGCTGGGAAGATATCGAATCCAATTAAATTTAAGCTGGACTAGGACCAAGAGTTCGATTCACAAGGATTCCAGATGAAAGTTCAACGTCATTTGATTCTTAACTTCCGCATATTATCCTACCACGAGACAACACAGAATGCAAAAACAACGCTCAGCATTTCCTATAAGAACCTCTAAGCCCATTTCCGTAATTCAAGCCAGTGCCTGAATCCATACCCAGGTCCTCCGACCCCGCGATTTCTAACCCCAGATTGCTCATACCCATTGAATTCAGGCCTATCCCAAACAGGACCGTGTGAGAAAGGGCCACACGCAGGAACGTCACCAGTATGAGTACCACCATGATAAGCAGTCCAGTCCTCAGCAAGTTGGATGGAACTTTCTGGTTGGCGGCAATCGGCATGAGTATGCCAATCCCACTCTCCAGATCCAATCCCGTCACACGATGCAGTTGATGCGGAAGATACTTCTATTTGGGTTGGAGCAGGCCAGTCGTACCCATATCCTCTAGTCATCTGTAGGTCTGGTCGATAGAGTGGTTGGACGTGCTGTTGGAGCGAATCTCGTTGCGACACGTTGTTGTCATTCGATGCAGAGACTAGAGGTGATGCGCTTCTCATTGATAGTGTGGGAGCATTTGGGCGTTGTCTTAGCTGAGTGTTCTGCGGAAACTGGGTATGAATGGTATTGTTGTACGAATTTGACGAGGAAGGTTGGTATGACCTGGAGCCAGAAGTGGTGGGCCTGTGAATGGGACGCGAATGTGGGCTGGGGAAGTTGGGAAAATATCTCCGCCCGTGGATGTGAACAACGGGAATACCGGGCTCGGAGTGTTGAGTTACAACTGTAGAAATAATCCCGCAGACTCCTGTCTGTCTGGGGTAGATGAGTGCAGTTGGGGTACCAAATTCGGCGTGTACTGAAGGAAGTCGAGAGGAGCGGACAGGTCCGTGAGGAACGCAGAAATTCCGATCCTGGTGGTGGACTTGGTCTGGGAAACCCCATGATGAAGTGAGAACTGAGGAGCTGTCTATGCTAGAAGGATAGGATATGCTTGTACCAGATGATCCGTCTCCTGATGTTGATTCGGATTTCGAGGTGTGTGAATGGAATTTGCGGTGTGTTTGAACAAATGCATGCACTGTTGAGCTTGGGACTTGAATGTTATTTGCTGCGGATGCATTTCCCATGGCGATGAATGCATCTGTTTTTTTGTTAGTTTGTTTGGTAGGCTAGGAGGTAGGAGTAGGTGTACCGTTGTAGCCCCAATTGTAATTCGCACTGCGTTCAAATGACGATGTTGGCCTGCAGGGTTCACTTGAAGTTGTGGATGCGAAGCCTGGCCCCGGAGTTTCTGGCTGGTTCGATGGCTTTGGATCTGAGGCAGTGGAGCCGAGACGTGAGGGGTGGTCTGGCTGTGTTCGTGTCATTTTGAAAATGCTGGAATTTTGAGAGACGCAGGATAGTGTCTTTGGGGTGTTTGTTTGAGCGGTGGGTTGTATTTGATAATATTGAATAATCCCGCTTTGATGGAGAGGGGAAAGAGAGATGTTGATAGTTTGAAGAAGTAGGAAAGTTGGATCTCAACGATCCCTTCAATAGTGCCAGCTTGAGAACATCAAACTCATCCAAAACCTTTGATTCACTCGCGCGATAGGAATCTATGAATGATACCATTCCAGAATTGAGGTGCTGAGATGATTCGAAGCTATGAAGAGCAGACAAGATATCGGATCGCCAATGCCACCAGTGAATGGAGTACCTATATCTCTATTTTGGCGACTGGATAGTCATCTCATTTAATACTTGCCTATAATAGGACTTCCCCCACAAAATTCGCGAAGCTGAGATAATTTAGCACGAACATCTAGTCTTCCATTGCTTAGGACCGGACAGTCACCGGACTTTGAATCTCCGAGAAGTTTTGCCCAGAAATTACCGCGAGGCATTCTAGCACAACCCAACAGGTATTACCAAGCATTGAAATCTCTGAACTGCTATCATTGCTACTAGTATTGCAGAAGAGCCATTAGATTCACCAAGTGGACGATGGTGGCCAGAAATGTCAGAAACGTCAGAAAATGGCGCCGAACTGTAGGAACATGCCAGAATGAGATATCAGAACGTATCACTTTGGGTGATCGACAAGATAATGAATGAAATTCAAGGAAATAACGACGTAGGAAATATCGACAAGTGTGACCAAGCAGAGGAAGAGAACAGACCCCCGGACTTGGCCGATCATTTACTTAAATAATTAGATAGGACGCCCAAAGTTAAACAGAGACGCTTCAACTTCAAAATCAACATCCTCACCACTTCCAACATCCAATTGTCTCAAAACACCATGACTTCTACCATCGTCCTTGGCAGTGGAGTCAATCGAGGACTGGGAAAAGGACTCGTTGAGCTCTACCTTGCGAAGCCAAACCATTCTGTCATCGCAGCCAACCGCGATCCCGAGAGTGCTTCCTCTAAGGCACTTGCCAAACTCCCTACAGGATCTGACAGTCGTCTGATCGTCATCAAGACCGATGCGTCAGTCGAAACAGATGCTTTGGAAGCCGTTAAGACACTTTCGTCTCATGGCATCGACCACATCGATATCGTGATGCCAACGCTGGAGTCTCTTACACCTGGCCTAAAGTGTCGGATCTGAGGATTGAGGATTTGCAGGGACATCTTGTGCCGAATGTGTTTGGTGTTGTTTGGTTGTATCAGGCTACTTTGCCGCTGTTGTTGAGGTCCAAGAATCCTAAGTTTGCCACAATTGGATCCACGGCGGGAACTTTCGAGGTAGGTCGTATTTTGCCTATCTCAATCTTGGCATTGAGCTGTGTTTGTGATCACCAGAACTGACTTTGGGACAGTAAGAATATTTTTGACTTATTGTTGTCGTCTAGATGGTCGACAGTTTTTTCGTTGGAGACTTTCAAGAATGAGGATATACTGACAATAAATTCATGTAGAAATCAACCTCCAATCCCAAACGCCGCATATGGAACTTCCAAAGCCGCTGTGCACTGGCTCACCAAACGAATCAATGCCGAAGAGAAGTTGACTGCTTTCGTGATTAGTCCAGGCTGGTGCAAGACCGAGTTGGGTAATGCGGGTGCTCGACATTTTGGTATGGCTGAAGCGATTGTAGAGCCAGCGGATTCATGCCGGGGTATGGTTGAGTTGATTGATGTTGCGACGAAGGAATCGCACGGAGGGAAGCTTTGGGATGTTCAGGATGGTTTGTTGGTTTGGTAGATTGGATTTGGAAGGATTCCGTGATTGGGCTTCAATAGAGTATTCAATGTACGGGAGTATATTATTGTTAAATTCGGCTATGCGAAGTCAGTAATGCAAAAAAACGACAACTGAATGTTTGCACAAACTTGAGGACATAATATCCACTCAAGTCGTGAAAAGGAGTCAGTGTCAGTCAGTCAAGCCAGCATTGCCAAGCCCAGTCCCGGTTGGCTGTGGCTGTGACATTGATCCACCTGCATGTCCCTCCCGAAGACGGACTTCAAGCTCCAAAAAGTTCCAACCCCTCCATCCATCAATAACCTCACCAACTCTTCAGCAACAGCACAAAATGGCTGGAAGAAAATCCCCATTCAACCTGCAGACGTGTGCTCGGCCGAATATACTTGCACTGGAACCATATCGCTGTGCAAGAGAGTACGATTTCAATTCCCATCTTCTTCAGTATTGAACACTGGTTGACTCACCCGCAGTGACTACAAAGACGATGGAACGAATATCCTCCTCGATGCAAACGAAAACGCCTTTGGCCCAGCTATTCCCCTAGTATATGGTTCCCATTTCGGTGATGAGAGAGAAGAAGGAGATGCGGATGTCGATCTTTACGGACTGCATCGCTATCCAGATCCTCACCAGCACCCGCTGAAGCAGCTCTTGTGCAACCTTCGGAATACCCACGCTCACACACCGAAGAATATCACACCCGAGAACCTTTTTGTAGGAGTGGGCAGTGACGAGGCAATTGATGCTCTGCTGCGTTGTTTCTGTGTGCCTGGCAAGGACAAGATTCTTGTTTGTCCACCAACATACGGAATGTATTCTGTGTCTGCACAAGTGAACGACGTCGGACTTGTGAAAGTGCCGCTACTCTCAGCTCCAGACTTTGCAATTGACGTACCGGCAATCACTTCGACTCTGTCCTCTCCCGAAGCCTCGAATATCAAGATCATATATGTTTGCTCGCCAGGAAACCCAACTGGGTCGTTGATTAAAAAGGAAGATTTGCAGCAAGTGCTTGAGCACCCGACATGGAACGGAGTTGTTGTTCTGGACGAAGCGTACATTGATTTTGCACCAGAAGGCTCGTCACTTGCGGAATGGATAACGGAATGGCCAAACTTGGTCGTCCTGCAAACACTTTCCAAGGCATTTGGGCTTGCTGGTATTCGTTTGGGCGCTGCATTTACGTCGCCTCCTATTGCTTCGCTGTTGAACAATCTGAAGGCGCCGTACAATATCAGTAACCCAACGAGCCAGATTGCCACTTCAGCGTTGATGCCGCGAGGAATAAAGATTATGGAACATCATATGGCGGGTATTATTGAGCAGAGAGACAGGTTGCTGGAAGAGCTACCGAAGGTAGCGGGTATTGGGAGATTTCGAGGTGGCACAGCGAGCAATTTCTTGCTGGTGGAGATCGTTGATTCTCAGGGAAACCCGAATAATGCAACTGCATTGAAGGTGTACGAGACGCTGGCACAGAATAGAGGGGTGGTGGTTAGATTTAGAGGCAAGGAGCATGGATGTTTGGGATGTGTGAGAATCACAATTGGAACGAAAGAAGAGGTCACGAGATTTTTAAAAGAGATCGAAGAAGTTCTGAAGCAGGTTCACTCGGAAGAGATACCAAATGGGGGCGAAGAAGAAAAGAAGGAAATTGAGGCGAATGCCGTGGTTTCATAAAAGTGTTCAAAATAGAGCGGTGTAATAGAGGATATCTTGGTTCTGATAACCTGAACTAATTAGAGAGTCACTGAAACGTGAAATGCCTGGATATCTCTATATAATGAAATTCAGACATCTCTAGCTTTCCGAGCAATTTTATGTCAAGGCAGTTACGCCAAATATGCAGGAAGCCGTGAGATCCATACTTTCTGAGATGTGACGTGATGTGTGATCGGCACACTTCCGTTTGCTTTCATCCAAGTTTCACATGTGGTCCGTACTTCTGTATGTAAGCCATACCCTCCCCACGACAACCCTCATCCCAATACAGCTAGCCAAGTCCAGGATTTGAAGTTTGTGAACCCAGCTTGACCTTCTATCCGACTGTCAACAAACCCTTCATCCTTGTAGCCCAAACGAGAAAGTGCCTGGCTCGCTTAAATGGGATTGCCTGGCTTGGCAGCCTTCCTTCCTCAAAATCCACAATCTCATTCTGCTTTCTCAGAGATACCTCGAGGTTTTCACACCAACAATGTCTCTCCCAGGACACCACTCCCGCAAGATCGTGAATCGGGAAGACATCATCATCGATCCGGATGGTGTATCAGATAGAGATCTGCACCGGCTCTCGCAGCGGGAACTCTCAAAACGCCTGCCGTTCGTGACCTCAACACGTGCTACTTTCTCTATTTACCTGAGGTGGTTGGAAGTCCACCGCACGGAACCGTCGACGCGCACTGAGCATTGGTCGAATACGTTGATGCACTGGGCGCAGAGTCTGGCTGCGAGGAAATTCAGCGTTGAGGAAGTGGTGGACGAGGTTGAGAGGTGGAAGAGCGATAACGGCCCGTTTAACGCGAAGCCGTATAGGAGTCCACCGACGGAGGGGGAGATTAGAAAGGCGTTTGAGGGGGATCCGAAAGCTCATTCGGAGAGGAAGACGGAGAAGATGGGAGATTCTTATAGGCCCGAGTCGAGGAGGGAGAAAGAGCGAGAACGGAGAATGGAGTCTCGGGATGAGGAGCGGGAGTCAAGACGTGAGAGGAGAGTTGAGGAGTCATCGTGGCGAGACAGGAAGATTGAGGATTCTTGGAGAGAGAGTCCGAAGGACAAGAGGCATGTTGAAAAGGCGAAGTTTGATGGGCCACCACCACCGAATTACATCTGCAACCGGTGTGGCGAAAAGGGTATGTTGTCGCGTATCCTCATGGTTCTCGAGTTCACCTTCAATCGTTGTCACATGGGGAAAAGGGTCCAGAGCATTCTTCTGGCATGGAATGCTAATACAATCTACAGGCCATCACCTTCAGGTCTGTCCAACCAATCTAGATCCATCCTACGATCAACCACCAGACGAGAACTACATATGTGAGATCTGTCACAAGAGGGGAGATCACTTCAAATCGCTCTGTCCCAAGAACGCCGATCCTTACTCCATCATCCAAAAACGCAAAGCAAGAGGCATCATCGCCACGCCACCCAAAGCGGGCGACTCTCAGCGCGACGAGTGGGAGAAGAAAGATAGGGCGCAGAGAGATAGAGAAATTGATAGGCACGAGAGGAGATCGTGGGGCCGACTGACAGAGTACTCTTCAAGCAGTTCGGCAAGGGGTACTCAATCTTCAAGCAAAAAGCTCGAGTTGCTGGAATCGCTGCAGGATCTTGAGGATAGGAAGCGGAGACTCTTTCGTGAGCAGTCAGATGATATTGGCGATATGATTCGAGAAAGCACCGTGAAGGGAAGCTCTGATCGCAAGAGGGATAGGCCAGACCACGACGCTACCTCCATTGACAGCCCGGCTGCGAATACGATCCAGGCGCGAAAGAAGGCGAAAATGGCAGAGAGCGAGCACATGAGTCCTGACAGTCACATTTCCGAGACGAAGGAGCGCGAGGGAACCTCTCATACACAGGATAGCTACGTCGAGGATATGGAGCAGGACGATACGGAGATGACTGGCTACGAAGACAGCGACATCGTCGAAGCTGAAAATCACCAACAATCTGCACCACCGGCGACTTTCACTCTTCGACCGATCGGCATGTCACCAGGCTCTATGATCTCCGACGGAAGCTCCGATGAGATGGAAACCGACGAGTTGATCTCCAGACCAATAATCAAGGAGTATTCCCATTTCGTCAAGAAACTCATGTTGCAACGACCAGAGATGAGCGAAGTAGTCAATGTAGTCAAGAGACGCAAGACAGCTCGTGAGATGTGGAAGGAAGCTGACCAACTGCAAAAGAATCAATCCACCATGAGGTAAGCGCCTTGAATCGCAATAGAGCCGAATATTCACATTTTGCAGCAGACCTTCAGAGTCTCCAGTTGAATATGGTCGTCTTACACCAATAGTCCATGATGAGGTAATGGCGATGAATTTTGACGGCGCTTGCGATGGCCTCGACTACAACCAGGAACAGGACCAAGAAATGACGTCTCCTGAATTCAACCTCACCAAACTTCCATCACACTTCACAACTACAAACTCTCAATTCCAAACCTCACACCAAACCCCAAACAACAAAATGGCGACGCCCACAGAGTCCAAGCCAGATACTAAGCCAGAAACTCCAACTACTTCGACCGCTCGAGCAGTTCACTTCCCGCAACGCGAGGAGATGGATGTAGACAGCGCGTTCAAAGGCTTCCCAGCTCAGCAAAGAAGAAATGTCGAATCAGTCCGCCTAGCCAGAGCTCGAAATGATCCCGCTACCGCCTTGCAAGCATTGAAGGCGTTCTCCACCAACTTCAAGCTATCCACACCAATTCCTAGCGATTTGGTCGACATCCTCTCGAACAACCCAGAGAAGCAGAAGGAGATGCAAGCAAAGACCACGAAAGATGCGGAGGAGGTCCGCGGTTTCGATTACACTTCCGGATCTGGATTTGCAGCTGGCAAAACTTCATCTTCCGCTGAGAGCAAGTAGGGTACAATATGGCATGGCAAGGCAAAAAAGGCAACTCGACAGAATGGACAAAGACAACGCTCGAGCAACACCGCCATCCCAATCTCGATCTCCATGAATCGATTTGCTTTTCAGAGGGTATAATACATGGAGAAATGGGATGCCTACCAGGGCTAGGGTGGGGAACTGGATTTTTTGGAGTTAATAGCGCATCAAATGGCATATAGATGGGGAGTTTGGTTTGGTTTCATACATACTGTGCCGATCTGGGAAGATCATAGCATTGCATCACGGATTTTCGGACAGTTCGGCTCAGCTTGTCGAGGGTGCAACTCCGAGGTCATGGCATGGATTTGCGTAGCATAGCAGAGAGGCTGCTAGCATTGAGATTTCAAATGAAAGTCTCATCACTTGCTTGTATTTCCCACTGGGCACCTGAGTGAGATTCCTCCTTCCAAATATGTAGGTAGGAATAGCCAGTAAATGTGGGTATGTAGATACCTCCAGCAGTTCGTCTCTCGTCCAGTTCCAAGCTGAAAATCACTCTCCCTCGCCTTGTAACCTTGACGCCATACGCCATGCTCCATGCTCCTCCCAATGATATGCAATGTTGTCCCTGAATCTCTGCTTGCCTGCCTGCCGGCCTCTGCGCTTCTTTGTCTGCTTGGCTGGCTGGATGTACCTTCTCTTCCATGTGTCGATGCCTCTCCGTTGCTCCAAATATCACTGATCCTGAAATCTTTCATTCCAACTTATCCAAGTGCTCCAGCCGCGTCAAAACGACCTGTTTGCTCGTCTCTTCAATCTCCCCAGCCAGGAAGACTTCATCCAGGATAGCGTAGACCTATGTTCACCAACCATTAGCCATCTCCTCTCCCAATCCCATCCCCTCCACAATATCCTCTGGCCCCCAAAACCCCGGCAGATCCACATCTTCCTGCGCAGATAAACACACCTTATAAAAATTGAACACCAAATCCAGCTCACATACATTCCCAAAGAAACTATCCAGCACCTCGACGAAGAAATGTATAGCCTCCAGATACGCCAGCTCGTTGTCGTTCGCGTCGACACACACGCAGAAGAAGAGGCCCGCGTACCGCCGGTACACAATCTTGTTGTTGCGGAACTCGACGAAGTTGGACTGATATTTTTGATCCCGGGGGGCGACGAGGCGGTGGACCTAGGGGGGTTATTGTTAGGATGGGGAGAGAGGAGGGGTTTGATTTGGGGAGAAGGATGGGAGATGTACTTCGCCTTTTAGCTTTATTTTCTCTTCGTCGTTGTAGGGTGCGTACCATTTGGCGAGGCGAGTTTTACCTCTGTGAGAATCTGTGTTAGCTAGCTATTTCCCATTTATCTATTCCATGTAATGCACAAGCCAAGCTTGCTTAAGCCTGAATCCCTTGTTTTGAACATTTGAAGTCTGGAGCTATGGGATTCCCGAATTGGAAAGACTTGGAGAGTTCGGGACAACGGAATGGGTGTGGGAGGATTGGAAACATACTGCCGGTTCTGGATTAAGATGAATGAGAGGACCATCTTGGAATATGGCGCTCAGGATATGCCGGTTTGGTGTTTGGCGGCTGGGTAGCTTGTGAGGAGGGGTGTTCGTCGTGGTGAGATGTCGATGTCGAGGATGTCGAATATTACGGCGAGCAGGAAAGGCCTGGACAGCAGAACACTTGCCGAGGATTCAGGGGTTGATCCCCCAGACATCACGGGTTCTCGTGTTGGGGTTCCACAGATTTCATCCTCTCGTCGCGTCAACACATGTCAAGGATTTGGATATATACCTGCGAAAATGCCTTCGCCGTCCACGCCCGAGCAATTGGCCATCGTGGAAAGTGAGTTATGTGAGATATATGCGGTATTATGATCCGTCCGAGCGGGTGGACAAGAATCAGACGAGGCGTATTACGATGATGTGTTATGAGGTTGGGCCGATGGTTAGTATATCTTCGTGTGTGCGTCTTGGTCGACTAGGCTTGGGCTCTGGGTTTTTGCGGAGGGATTGGTTGGGGGAGGTGTTTCTAATGAATGAATGATGCGGATTGTGCTGATCATGAAAATAGTTTCATCCTACCGCTGTTGGAAAGTATGCCTACATTATTTACCTCTACATTCAACTTACTCTTCCACTTCTTAAATCTCAATTGACTTCTCTCACAACCCCGTCAGATACTTCGCCGACCGTATCGCGGTTGAAGCAGGTGAAGCAGTGGTTCGATAATGAGAGGAAGAAGGTCGATGCGAAAGGCGAGACCCTGTATACGTGCAACGGGCCGGCGGATCCGAATGCAGCGTTGAGGTTGGCGAGGATGTATAAGAAGGATCCAGAGTTTACTGTCAGGGGGCTGGTGGAGGGGAGGATTAATGGTGTTACGGGGATGGTGGATAAGGAGGAAGAGGTATGAGTTGATGGCGATGGAAAGAGAAGGGAGAGGTGTATGTTGTTTCGAGTTTTTGAAATTTGTATGATTTCGGTGTATATTAACCATTCCCCCCCAAGTTATTTGTACGAACAATATTTTCAGAAATACAAATGATAGTCTGCGCTGCTCATTCAGTCTTGTTCGATGGTCTACAAACCGAATAAGGGAGTTGATGTTAATATATTTCCGAGATGTTTCGTGCTCAGGCACTACAGGTCTTGAAAGCAGCTGCAAGTCGGAGCTCTGAAGAATCTGTATTCCCATCCACTTCGCCCTCTACTTGTATACTCCTAACATCACCCACCCATCACCTATCTAAAGCAACTCCTCTAATACCTTCGTAGTGTCAAGAACACTCGTCTCAAGATCAATATACTTCAATCCCGTGACCTTCTCCGCCTTCACTCCACTAACCCTCAAATTCCCCTCCGGATACTCCAACACTCCAATCCTCCCCGTCTTCTCATCATACCCCTGATAACCCTTTCCTGGCTCTCCCACTGGGATCTTCTCTCCAATACTCGTCCCCTTATACTTCGCCCTCAGAATATCCGCCGCGGCCTGCAACGGCCCATATCCCTGGACAGCACAGAACCTCTCGCCATCTGCCTCGTTAGGGTGTTCATACGCCCAGACGTGTAAGTAAGCAACGTCTCGCACGTCGACAAAACCACCACTGCCGATGGAAGGACCCACGGTCTTGGAGTTGCCGGAGAAGATGTCGAAGAGGGGTTTGAGGGTCTCGTTTAGCTGAGAGCCGGAGGATGGGAGGTAGACTGGCGGACCGATTACGACGGATGGGTTAATTGTTGAGAGGGAGAATTTGGGCTGTGGAATGAGGTGTTAGTTTTCTGATTTGTTTCGTGGCGTTATGTTTGGTGTGAGGGAGTTGATACTTACTTTATGTTCATCCCTCCACCTCCAAACAGCCCTATCAGCCGCTGTCTTACTCGCGCTGTACAATATCCCTGGAGGTGTCACGAGACCCTTCTCTTTGTCGGCTTCAGCCCTGTCCAGAGCGAAGCTAGCAAAATCAGCTTCGGTGAAGGTGTAGGGGCTGGGTTTGTTGGCATCATAAATAGCTGCTGCGGATGATGTGATGACTACGGATGAGAGTTGTGGACCGGCTTTCAGGGCCGAGTTGAGGATTACTTCGCTGCCTCTTATGGCGGGAATTATGAAATGTGAGAAATCTGTTAGGGAGAAGCTGATTGGCGATGCGGTGTGGAATATACCATCGACATCTAGAGAGAGAATTAGCAAGAGCGGTTCTGTTTTCACGTGCCTTTTCGGGCTCGGGGCTGAGATTGGGGAAGGGGACAACCTTTAGCAGCGTCGTCGAAAGCACCGTCAATTGTCATATCGGCTACTTCATAAATCTTTACTCGGTCGCTGTAAGGTGCGTATGGTCCTTTAAGAAGTGGCTTGGCGGAAGATGCGCGCCGTGTTGTACCGCGGAGACTGTAGCCTTTGGAGAGGAGGTGCAGACCGAGGACACTGGCGATGTAGCCATTGATTCCAGTGATGAGAACGGTCTTGCCGTTACTCATTGGTACCGACATTGTATTATATGAGATATGGATATGAGTTTGAAAGATTAATGGGCCAAAAAACCAGAGGAATTGTGCAGAAGTATATCAGACCAAGAGTGGGACAACTAGCTTGGAAATGGACAATCGAGAAAGCGTAGCGCAAAAGTAACTTCAATTCAACGAGGGAATTAAACTTTTATACTCTTCAAAACTAGCTAAAATATGCGAAATTTCGCCTTTCGGAATCTTATTCACAACATCCCCTCAAAAGCGGAGTTAGCGGTAAAGAGGAAGTGAGCATGACGAACTTCCTGCAGAGAAGAAACTGCGGATCCGATCGATTTCTAAGCATCAAGCATAGTACCTTACCTTGACAAGTCAAGCACCCTGAAAAGCCTCATAGATCACTAAACAGCGTTGGCTGGGATAGGAAATTCTGAGTGGTTACGCTTTGCGATTTGCCTTTGGATGGATGTGTGGATGATGTGTGGTTGGGGTTGGCTCGGCAAGACAGGAAGAGGCTTAGCTGGTTTGGGTTACCGTACCGAGGTGGCATGGATGTTTACTCATCGGCAAGCCTTGGGATTAGGGAACTTGACGAGCTTGATGATTTGGATGACTTTAATGGCTTCGGAATACCCGTCTGGCGCTTGTGTGATATTAGTGTTTGGGTTCTCCAGACAGGAATGACGATTTTGAGTTTGATCACATGAAATGCACGTGAGATTTCTGGGACCGTAAAATGGTGCATGCTACAAATCCTCAATACTGCGTTTGGGGATAGAATTTTCCCCGAAAAAGATATGGTAGAGTAAGATAGAGTGATAACTTCATGCAAATGTCTTGGTGGCTGCATCAACATTTCGTTTTTGAAGGCCGATAGCTTGTTTGTTGCTTGTACAAGTCTAGCCAAACCCCCCTAAATATGCCCTGATTCCTTTCGAAATGAATCAACGATAATCTAGTGGTGTATCCTTGATCAGATCATCTCTCAATTGAAAATATTTGAACACAAATCAAAATCAGGATTGTTGTTTTGATGCTGGGCAGTTAAGCGAGGGGGATTGTTTTGATACTCTTCCTTCCCTCAAACGGTCATGAGGGACTCAAAAACGGGAATTGTTACGTCTCTGTGTATAATATTGAGTAATATACATCCTTGGGTTGGTTTAATGGAGTCTCGGGCCATTTGCATGGAAAATGATACGGCTTTCTTAACGAGGCAAGACCAAAATCTTCTCCTTTGGCTCCAAGCCAGACTTTGGGGCTCAGAAAAGGCTTCACTGAGGTTTAAATAAGACCCAGAACGTTAATTGATAACTAGAAATAAATCTCAGATCTCCAAATTAGTAGATTTTAACTTCAAATCCCTTCTTCGTGGGAAGTGTTCAGTTCGGCCCTTACTGCCGAGTGAATGGCTTTGAAAATTCCTCCATACTCAATGAGAACTCTGGAAAAGACCCAGTCTATTCAAAATTGACCTAAAACATTTAATTCACTTGAAAGAGTGGCATTTGGCATGTTCTGGCTCAACGTTGCCTAATTCCTAATTGTTGATATATGGACGTGACTGGCGAGGGACTTCTAAAATGGCAGCGAACTCTCTAGATTCCCACTATTGAGTCATCGAAAGCACTCTAAGAGAGGATTATTCTCTCGAATCTGTTATCCATTCTCGTCTCTTTTGTTTTGCCCCTGTCGGTAGTAGGAATAGCCTGCTCGAGGGTCTCCCGAGGAGTACCCCAAGATCACTTCCGCCAATTAAACAAGGTTGGAGCGGCCGCAGAGACAGTTGGAAGTCAGATTAAGCTCAGATACGCGAGGCTAGCGCGGTGATCCAGAGCAGCAGAGCTTTGCTCTCACGCCTATAAACATTCCCCTTTCTGCTCCCCTGTACAGGTCTCCCTCCCGCAACCTCAAACCCCTCAACCACTACCCCAACCTTACATCAAGGGGGAACCATAGGAAACCAGGAAGCATTGCAAGTCAAGGTATGTACTGTATCAATTGAGTCTCCTTCTATCCCTTTTCGTGTCTTTACCCCCCTTCATGATAATCAACACGGGCCAATCGGGCCTTGTTGACGCGGTTGACGCGTATGCTTGCTCCCCCCAACACCACCATCACTGTACCTTCTTCAATTGAGCAATGAAACACCCCCCTATACCTTCAATTGACGGCCTCGCGCTGCTTTCTCCCTCCCCTTTCTCCTCCCCCTTCATCCTCACTGTCGTTTTTGAGTCACAATTCCCATCCCAACAACAGACGAGGAGTTACACTCAATCTTATACTGATCAGCATTTGTCCGCAGTCTGAAGTCTAGAGTCGCGTTCCTTACACGCCGTTCGCACACCTCTCTCTGGGGTACAAACAAAACAAACAACCGCGAATACCGGCACAACGCGTCAATCTCGACGCGTCAACTTGGGGACACAGCATGAGCTTGAAAGCACTCTCATCCTCCATGAACCAAGGCGCTGCCTATCTTTTACCTGAGAAATATTCCCTCTCTGTCTCTCACTCATACTCAGGTCAATCAACTTGATTCGCTCGCGCTCGACTGCAATTTTGTGACATCACAAACCCAACCATCAACAATCAACCTGACTTCCACTTCATGCATCTGAGGTAGCAAACATCTTCCTCCCCTGAATCATCTACCTCGAGTCTCTCTCAAGTTATAGCTGCCATGTGATTCGATGTCATGTAAGTCTTCCACTTCCACTTCCATGATTTGAGCAACTGTCTAACCTATTCTCAGATCAAACTTCATCCTTCATGAGATGTTCTTACATCCCCACATCCATGACCAAGCTTGCGCAACCGATGAGTTCCAGATGAATTGATGATATGTAAGTCTTCCCACTTCTCATCCACCTCCGGACGCGCCTAATATTTGTTCAGATCAACACATTCTTCATCAGATACTTCAATGTCTCTCTACATCCACGCTTGAAAGCATACATGAGTGTCTTTACATGTAACCCACCTCCTCCTCTTGCATCTGAACCCCCTCTAACCTTTGCTCAGTCCACAATTCTCTCGAGACGCGCTCTGTCTTCTCCACATCCTTGACTTCAAGCTCAGGAAGTGATGAAGTTTCAGGTGACTTGGTGATATGTAAGTCCCCACGCTCCTTCATACAACGATCATCTACTAACAAGGTTCCAGAACAAAACTACTTCCATCACATCCTTCATTTCTGCATCCATGACTCCAAGCTCATGAAGTGACACAAACCCAGATGCTCCGGTGACATGTAAGCCGTTCCCAATCGTGATGCATTGATTCAATGGCTGACCGAGCTTTAGACGAACATATCTTCTTCTAACATTTTCAATGTCGTCATCCGACATCAAGTTCTTCTGCCAAGACATCTCTCGTCTCATGTCCAGAAGAACGACAACATCCTCCGACAACACCAGCGCCACCTTGCCGAGAATCATCATCTGCAAGCAGAATCTCGAAGGCGGTGACATTTTCCGCAGACCAGAATGAGACTTCAATGTACCAATCTACGATCTTCTCTCCTTCATTGACAATGATTGCTAACTTCAGCAGTCTCATCCTGTGTCGTGCCATCCATGCACACCCTCTCGCTCGCTTAGCGACGTCTCATTGTCAACATCAGACTCTGAGCCTCCTGTCAGCACCCACACCACAACCCTCTGGACTTCCTGACATCTTTCGGACTTTGGTTGTGGTTAGGTGAGGGGCTGGCCACCCTTCATCCAATTGTAGCTGAGGCGAGATTGATGGATGGAACGAAGGAGACCGGGATCCAGAGAAGCACATCCATCTTCTCTCCCAGGTGCCTGACTCAAAGCCAACTTTGCACACCAACCCTCAGCATGCTACTCAATCCAACAGAGTATATATTGCTTCCTCGTCTTCTTCCATGGCATGCTTTCGACTCCTCACAGAGCTCGGCCAGCTGCCCTTCATCAAATGTGGAAATCGACATCGAGAGTGCCCCCTCAGAATATTCGTTCGCAGTACTTGCCAGAAAATCTCAACCTCACCATGCTCCCGCCGCATCGAACAATTACGGATGTGGTGATGAACGGAGTGCTGCCACCTCAAACAAACAACGGTGGCGCAAATATCCATGCTGGTGTCTCAAGGCGGGACATGCTCAACATTGGTATTCCAGGACCTCCTCGTGCGAAGCTGTGCTTCAAAATTGTGCAACATGGATGTGCATCTTCTCGGTGGTGCGTGGGTGACCTCTGTCTAGTTTTGACGTTTGGTAAGTCCTCTGCTCAAATACCTCCCCTCCTTGCACACGCAGCAACTAACTTGACCCTTCTAGTCTACGATCGGGTTTCCAGGTTGCGATTGGTGTGTTTTGCGTCCATGAGTGTGTGTGTGTGTTCCTATGCGGGCGTGGTGTGGGGTGGTTGGGGGTGCTGGCGCCAGGTGAGTGAGGTCGGAACACATCCATTTGCTGACGGTCGAGGATTCCTCACCAAGAGTTAGGGAGTTATAGAAGCCTTAGCTTTGATCGAAGATGAGCACAAGGTTTGTCCGATAGTCTGTCGTTGCGATCTGTTTGCCCCAAAGATGCATGAGCAACTCCGTGTTCAATCGGCTTGTAGGACCCTACTTGTTACTTTGTCACGGAGGTTCGAGGGACTCAGGTACTATGCAAGGTCCATGGGAAAGTACCCGTCCGTCACACAGAGAGAAAACGGTAAGTCATTTACTTCCCCCCGTACGATTTTTTTTAGAGAAGATCGGGGCTAACTGAATAAGATCTCTGTTGGCTCAGAGCCGGAGCGCAAGAGGTGCCCCAAATGGCCTCTTGCGTCTCGTCCCCTCGGAGAGCAGGAGGCGCCCCAAATGGTCTTCTGCATCTCGTCCGCTATGAGGATAGGAGGCGCCCCAAATGACCTCTCGTCCTCGTCCGCTTTGCCTTTCCCATGGGGCCCCCTTGCATAAACCTGTGTGTTGCGAATCTCGCCTGATTTGGTAGTAGCAGTGACAGCGACGGAAGTTTCGGCGTCCAGACGCACTGAAGTCGGAGTATCTCTCCTCAAGCTTGCTTTCCTTGGACGCATCTTCAACTTGTTTGTACCTAAGGAAGGTCTTTACACTGCCGCCTTCCCGGGGAGAGTTGTTGTTTGCCGAGATTGAAAGGGAGGGTACAAAGTTTCTTTTGCGGGCTGGTGTATCCTTGTGTTTCTAGAGGTTCATCCCAATGCTACGACTCGGAGCCCTTGAAGTTCCACCTTCTTGGGCGGCGTCGAGGCTGTGGTTTGTTCCTGGGGAGGTGACACAGAGGTGTGTACTTCGATCATTGCTTTGGTTTTCTTTTGACGTCTTCGCGCCATGTCTACTTCCACCCATGAGCCTTCGTTCAAAAAACTTTGGCTCTGGGTGTGTTGGTAGCCGAAGAAGCACTTCGGTGCTGAGGTTACAATACTGAGGACGCACCCTTCTCCTCGGAGTCGGGTGTCGAGGTAGATAGACTTGGCAGATCTTGACGTTTGACTAGTTGTTCGGACAGGACGCCGTTGCTGAGGCTCCGATACTGATGGGGAAGAAGCTTTTTTTCGAAGTGAGTTCTCCTCTTCCTGACTGCATTTGGTATGTGTTCCTTCCGAGCGAGCCTGGTTGTCTGGCGGGTGGTGGTGGTGTGGTGTGGTGTGGTGTGTTCCGGGCGGTTGTGCTTAGCTTAGCGCCGTGCGGAGGAAACGACATGGTACAATTGGAAAACATCAAGGGAACTTTGCTTCAGTCATCGCTTTGTGAAATCACTGAATGTTGGGGGTTTTTTTTTTCAACTTCACTTCACTACATCCTCCCCGTATTCTAAGTTACACCCAAGATATCAGATGTAGGTTCCCAAATCCTCCATGCCCTCACATTAAGTCCAAAATAACCTCTATCCAGTAATCCGATCCATCATAATGCAACCCAGTCGCCACCAGCATTCCAGCTGTGGGACAGCAGCCATTGGAATATCGGAGATTTCAGAACCTTGCCGAGTTGGCAGCTTGACCACTCGGACTTACGATCTCGTCTCCCGATACACGATAGCCACGCCCCGTACAATCGCCCTATCAACTCTGAATATCGAGCATAAATCCCCGAGATATTGGAGACCTCGCTGTCTGATTGGTGGCTTTTACGGTGTGCGTTGTGTGGATGTCCATGGTCGGCATTAACGTGACGCGCCAATATACCACAGCTGCGCCTCAATTTAGGCGGCATGGCGGCTGCAACCTTCTTACGACTTCATCTGTAAAGAGGAGCACTTCCATCAAGAATACAAAGTCTTTCCTGGCGCTGGAAAGACTACAAATGGGAGCATTCCATGGATTCGCTGTGAGATAGTATATCGAACATCCTCGCTTGCATTTAGGTGATTGGAATGGAAGAAATTGCTGGGCTGGAAGAAAGAGGTTTGGATATTTTTACATCCCTGCAACTCGCATTCGTTAATATGCGACAGGGCATTCTCCAGAGACCAACACTCAGCGTCACTCCAGCGTGAGTTAGACGACAGACTTCAATCAAGTTTCTTGTCCGATCTCGAAATTTGAAATTAGAGGCTATCTAGATCCCATCTGCTTACTCTATACTGTGGAGATGTCTTCGTAATGCAAAGTCGCCACCATGTACGGCCGTATCAGCAGTACAATGTTTCTTCAAACACCGAAACAACAAACACATCCGAGTACGTCCGTACTTGTATCGAAGTACTTACTGAAGCGCCAAAAAGTGGAAAGATGATATTCAAGCGATGAAATATTATGAAACACCACAAAACGCATGAATTCAAATCGACGAGATACTCTGATTCAATGAGCAGCAGGTCCGCTAGTGTACTTCCAGTAAGCAACGCCCAATGCGCTGGGGGCGGTGACAAATGCGAAGAAAACCTAACAAGCAAGGAGGAGCCAAGCCATTTAAAAGCCAAAAGTCAACTCTGAAAGTACGATAAGATTCCAGATAAAGTTTGTACTAAGCCGAACTCGAGGTTATCAGGACTACTGGGCCTGGCAATCAACATAGAGCCGAGTATTTCTGGCTGGCAACGAATATGATCGCCAGTTGCTGTCTTCCCAACCACTTCATAGCCCGTGCATGTGAATGACTATGTATGGTTTACAGCCAGAAACCTAGAATTCGGAGCGGAACCCTGCATCTGAATCGGGACGGAACAGAAATTCCGGACTCTTGAGGAGCCGAGTCTCCCGTAAAAGAGATATCATCAGCTAAAAGACGAGAAAATAAAAGAAGAGGAGCTCATGGTGGTGCGGAATACTGGAACTGCAACTCTGCAGTGTGCAAGACCGCGCAATGAGATTGGAATTGAGAAAAGATCACCCGGAGATAAGATAGCAGAGGCTGAGGAAGTAGAAAAGATGGTAAAAGAATTGCCTGGGCATCGAATCAACATTGGTGGTGTGGCTTGGGTGTGCGGTAGGAATCTGTCGAAGGGTCAGGTTTTGGTTTGCCACACAGGTCGCCTAAAGTCAGCTCTTGGATCCCTCCGAGCAGAGTGTAAAGAGAATTTATTTAACACCTGGGGAAAGGGGCCGGACATTGATTGCTGCTGTTGGCCAAAGATAGGCATGTGTGTTCTCATGGAGTGATCCAAGCTTGACTGACTGCACTACGTCGATTCGTCGAAGTCTGCAGCCGCGCATCACCAACCCAATACGCCTCTCCTTCTACAGCCATGTTGACATATTTTTTGAGAGCTCCCATCATTATGTGCCGTCAAGGTGTTTTTTGTGTACCCAAGATCGTTTTGTCGCGTCTTCGCTCCCTCAAACTGTCTGGCTCTCCATTGTTTTGATCTGGTGCTTCGCAGCCGAGCGCTCCGAATTTAAGGCATCACGAAAACCTCAATACGTGGAGAAGAATATGCGAATAAAATTTCACCTTGGCTGATAGTCACTGGTGTCCACCGTCTTTCAGTTCGTCGATTGAGGAGGTGAGGTTTGTTCGCGTGTGTTGAAGACGAGCGCGATGTCTGCCAGCTTCGGATGGCGCGGTGATCGAAGGGACTTTGGTGGATACTACAGTAGACACCGTTAGTCTTTGCGGGAAGATGCTAAGAATATGACTTACCGCTGTATTCTTGAAATAATTCTAATGGAAAGGAGTTGCTCTGCTGAGTTCCCTCAAAAAGACCAGAAATATTAGCAAACCCCGAGTGGCGCGAGGGAGATTGGGAAGTCCCGGACAGCCTGCCAGGACGCTACAAGACGTCCATCATCCAGGACTTGGAAGTGCACCGTATAGTTTCTTCAAACCAGCTATCTTCCTAGTCGATATTTGTAGCTACAAAAGTCTACGAAGCAGCTCTCTCCAAGAAGGTTCCCTCATGGAACAAAAATTCAGACATAGAACGCACGCACAACAGAACGAACGGCACAAGCCCATCCATTAATTACCCCATGAGGGATTACGTCCCCCTGAAACACCTTTCACTCAGGTTACACAACTAGGCTATGACAGAGCCAAATTTCCTTTCATGCATCGCGGGTATACACATCGTTACGCTCGCTCGCTCGCGAATACGAAATGAAAAAATCCTGCTCCCTGATTACTTATCCCATCCCCCGTATAACGAACGAATGAGATCTCAAGATTGGGAGAGACTGAACCCTCCGTTGCCACGGTTCTGGTAAGAACCCAGCCCCCCTTTTCTGTGTTCTGTGTCAGAAGTTTAATACCCTTGCTTGGCGTGGTGGTGTCGATGGGTTGATGGTGCTATGGAAATTGCCTATTCGGGATTGTATGTTTGGTTTCTTTTTCTTCTGGATTGAGGAATGAGATGGAGAGTGGTAGCATACTAGTCTGATTCTATCTTTGGAAATATCCAAAGAGGAGGGAGGGCTTTGCAATCGAGGCTTTGATTGTTCAGCTCATGATGTGGACGCCAAACTGGATTGCTAAGGCTCGCGAATATTGACACATAATCAGATTTAAGTCGAAGAAAAATCTCTATTCTTCAAACTAGTAAGTGACATATATCTTCTTCGTTCGTTTAAACAATGGCCTCTACGTCTTGGCCCCCTTCTGCATGGGTAGATCAATGCCCGCATCTCTTGTGTCACCTCGCCCGCAGTTTTCATCCCCATATCCGCACTCCAGGACCCTCACTCCGCCGCGCCTACCCCTGGCCGCTGGACGTGAAGTACACTCGGCCCATCTCGGCGGCATTCGGAAAGAGTATGGTGAAGATCGAGTCAGCCGCCTTGTTTTTATCATCCCCAACTTCGAGCCGAGCGCTCGCTTGACCAGTCCCCTATTCTGGCAATGAGGACCCGAAGAGTTGACGAGAATGCTTGCCGTGAACTCTGCCGCGTGTTTGATCTTCATGGTGTTTTCATTTTTCATTGAATTGTTGAGGCGAAATAGCAGTGGCGAGGTCACATACTTCGCCGAAGGGCGATCCTATGTAGACGCCGGTTTCAAATTATGTCTGATTGCTGACTGTCCAAAGTTCAATCGACGACAAGCGTATTTGGATTATTGCCCAGAACGGCATTCGACAGCATGCAGATAACGATACATCGAATAAAACCCCCATTATTGTTCGTCCCCAAAGTGTAGAAGCACCTGGAGGAAGGGTATCCTGGGGCTGAAAGTCGGTGGAAGTCCAGTCTTGTGATTTCAAAGCAATTCTTTTCACGCACAACCTCATCATCGTTCAGTCCGATGGTCGGCTCCAATAATGATTTCTCCGACAACATTTCGAATGTCTATGGATATCTATATGGCCTGTTAATTTCTGGTTAGTAACACAGAATCTGGGGAAGTACATGTCCGAGCCTCGGCAATGTATTTTTTCGGAGAATACTTGAGGATAATATTTGGAAGCGATCTCTCCACGTAATCCTACTATCAGATCTTTATGCCGACCCCAGGCACACGCAGCACCCATGGAGCCGTCTTCGGGATAGGATAGTGGAGGTCTGAAATTCCATTTGATGGGAGTTTGCCATCAGCTTCGTGCATCGCCGGCAGCTGAAATCCGGTATGGGTTTGGTCTCCAGGATAGGACAGAAACAGTCAGTGGCGCCCGATGGTTATCTCCTTGAGATATCTCTATCGCCGAATAATTGACGCGATGGATGATACCACCTGGAAGTCGGCATTTCCTCTTAATCTCGCCGCGGATATCGGAAGTCGATTGTCATCTTGGAGCATCTTCCATCATTAAATCGCCTCTGTGCGCCGAGAAGTACATTCCTAACTGTACCAGGCAGTTTTATTGAAGTGCAGCCTACTTCTTCTGAAGATCTAGGCCTTGAATATGGTCTAGTTGCCGGGATATGTATATCCTTGGTGATACCTGCTGGTAGTTGGTTGACAGGAGGGTCAATTCGTTTGCTGGATGTCGGCCGGTGATCACCTCAGCCTTCGAGAGGTCTTTACAATCACCGCGGCGTCTCTCGGAAACTTTCCCGGAGTTTGAGATGAGAGATACAAACACACTTTGAAGACTCCAGATTAGAAGAAGAAGCTACGGATAGTGAGGACGGCAGCTCTCCACATCCCAATCCAAGATGCACCATCAAAGCATGTAAACTGAGACAGGCATGATCGGCATTTGTTGACCCTGCATCATGCTCTGTACATGCAAGAGGACATAAAGATGTACTCTAGGATGCGGACAGGGCTTAGAAAGCGCTTTGTGGTGCTCTCTTGTCACCAACAGATCTTGGCGGTCATACGAAGAAGCAATTCCCTGGGAACCGGTGATAGTGCCACCAAAATCCTCCGTTCTTGGCCTTTCTCTCAGCGTCGATGTATCAAAACAGAGGTGTCATTCAAGAGCGACACTACCGACCTAGGGGTCCCAGAACACAGACGACTCCCAGAAAAGAATCGGGCGGAAATATTTGGCCCCTGAATAGGAACGGACCGGCGTACCGGATTTGTCGAAACCACGTTGACCCCCGTAGGGGAAATGCACGGGGATTATTCATCCCAAGATGTCTGGTCGGTGCATGGGCTGGATATTGGCGAGCATGACGACGTCTATCAAAATCAGTTCATACTCTACGAACCCCAGAGGGGCAAATGAGGCGTGATTGAGCGAGGCACTTACCACAAGGAGCAAGTAGGTTTGGAGCAGGATTTGTCACAAAATCTCCTGGCGCCGCTTACACTGCAGACAGGACTTGAGATGATTCGGGCATGAATTGATGCCTTTTATTAATATGTTGCATGCAATATGCCCTTCTGCGTTGAGGGTATTTCAGTCGTCTGAATCGTTAGGTCAGACGTATGTGTTGGTTGGTAAGATTTTAGCTAAAAAGGAGTCCACTACAGTCAGCTGCAGCGAGAAGCAGCAGCAGCGGCAACGGCCGCAGACACAACCATCCATCTCGTTGGCTGCATACAGAACTGGGACGCGAATGGACTCGTGTGAGCTACTCGCAGCTCGCCAATCGTCCATTCGCCCAGCCCAGCTGTCGCTGTATAGCAGCTCGTCCACACCGTCTTGGGGCGCTTGTATTCCTGTCACGGCCGTACAAACTTGGCCCTTTTGGTGAATCTGCACCCACCGCCACTGAGTAGAAAGGGGGATGGAGTCGGGGTCTTGGACAAGGCTCTAACTCGCCACTGCGTAGATAGCGTCCTGCCTATGGTTGCGCGACATAACCATTTTCTTGTGGAGGCCATGCAAGCTGAAATGGCCTTGGAAGTCATAAGGAGATCAGGTCGCCAACTATAAAAGTTGCTGCATTGCCAAAAGCTTGTAATTTCTCTTGACCCTAGCAGCCAGCCTTCCGAGTCCGACAAGATTTGAGTTTGAGAAATTCATCATCACTTGACACCAACTCCACCTCACAATTGGAAAACAATAGCGGCACATAACGACAACGACGAAGATGTCTCCAGTTCGAATTCCTTACCGCCCCGCCAGCGTCCTGCCAGTCGGTATCCCACCACTGAATCTGTTTCGCATGTGGGCGCACTCACCGTCGACATTACCCCACGCGATTTCCCTGGGAACGGCTTGTTTTCGAGACACTTCTCTTTCGCCATATCAACGCGAACTAGTTTGCTTGCTGAACGCTCAACGTTTATGCTGTGAATATCAATGTAAACAGCACATCCAGATCGCGAGGACAACTGGGGTCTCGGATAGCCAGATTGAAGCGCTTAGTGCTGGGAACATCACGTCGGACGTGTGGTCGAATCAGGAGAAGGCCTTGCTCGCGTTTGTCGACGAGGTCATTGCCGGCCCTGAGGTTAGCGATTTGGTATTCGACAATGCTAGGAGGTGCTTCAGTGATCAGACGCTGGTGGAGGTTGTCACTATGCAGGTAAGCGGGATATCCACAGGTCGGTGTGTGTTGAACTCACTAGGAGTTTAGGGGTTTTACTACAGTCTAGCGAGAATCGCGACGGTATTCCGGGTGGATCTTGAGCAGTCCAGCAGAGCTGATGCCCAAAAGACCCAGGAAGCGAAAGGTGGGCAGGGCAGCTAGGTAGTGGTGGAAACGTGCGTAACATGGGTGCTGCAATTCGGCCTGCTTAGAAGATTTGATGATTGCCGGCGTACTGGTTGATGGGTTGCGGGAACTGGGGTCAGGGATGAGAGAGCGCTGATTTATGCTCCTGGATGTGGGTAAAGGATGTGAAGCGAGAAACAATACAAGGCCGGGCTCAACTGTGTATCCTAAAGTTTCCACAAGAAACCTGAGTCATTACAGGGCGATGTTGTAAGGCTAGACTAATCATGATCTGCCATCAAGCCCTCAGTTTCACGAAGTTCAGTTCCAACTTGGACCCCAGAATCCCCTTCGGGGCCTTGCTGAAGGATCCCAGCAGTCTTTGCAGCATCATCCCGTCCCTTCTCCGCATCAACCATGAGTATAAGCGGCGCCGGCAGCGCAATGAGTACTGCTAGAAAAACAAAAGCAGGCCTGATCTGTCCTGTTGCATCAACGATTGCTCCTACGACGGCAGGACCGACAGCTGAGCTTCCTTTGTCGGTGATAGCGTACAATGCGTAGAACGCAGCCTCGCTTCCTGGCGGGATCAACAGGCCAAAGAACGATCTACAGTAGGAAGATAGGCCACCCATGACGAACCCATGAATAAATCCTATACGAGGCTGTTGATTAGAATAGTGATTTGGGGAACAAGGCGATGCATTGGCACTCACCGAGGGGGTATATCTCCCAGGATTGTTGCAAACCACCTACACCCCAGGATTTTATGAACGGGATGTAGCCTAGAAGACCGTACAGGGGTATTATTTCCATCAAGGCGATGCAAGCGACGATGGTTCGATTGGTCTTCAATTTGAAGTGGCGGGAGATGAGAGGCCAAGTAAAAGCACCCGCGATGCCAGAGGAAGTGGCGGTGATTGACAGAAGTGCAATTGCTACGGTTCCCATCTTAAGTTCTGTGCGAGCAAAAAGTATTGCTGTTCCCGAGACAGTCGCAATCGCATCTGAGAGCAGAAACCTTACCGAGAGGTGAGCATGTAAATTTTGATTGCCGAAGGAGGCTGGAGAGTAAACTGGCTCATGGACTCTCCTTGGAATTCCACAGCGGCAAGGGAGAATAAGCTTACCATGCAATCAAAAAGATGACCATCTGTCTTAGTCTCACAGCCACCTTTATCGTCTTCCAGACTGACGCCCAAGCAAAGGAAATGTACGCCACACAGGTTCTCCATAGACTGGCGTTCGAGATGGTCTTGAGCGGCGGGCCTGGCCGATCCCTAAGCCAGATAGAAGCCGGAATGGTAAATGCTAGCCACCAACAGCCGACCATGAGCAAAACTAGACGGAGGGGAAGGGTCGAAGATACTGATAGCTTTGACATGCCAAACAGCAACATTATACTGAGGACCTGAACGAAAACTGCAGCAATGTATCCGATGCCAACTCCTTTCGAGGAGACTTTTGTCGAAAGCTTGAGCGCCGCAGAGTCCGCCTCGTTGCCTGTCAGTTTCCCAGTGGGGACCAGGTCCTCATCGGTATCAGAGAATGCTCCTTCGTTGAAAGCTGGAGGAGCTGCTGTTGATGCATCGCCCGCAGGTCCCGGAACGCTACCCTGGACTTGGGGGTGATTCGCTACAAGGAGCGGTAGAAAGGAGTTGAGAATGACGAATGATGAACCGAGACATGTGACTCCAACTACAGCCAGAACAGAGCCTACGAGGAATATCTGAGGGACCACAAAGATGAAGAGTGCTGAGGAGAGTCCACCTGTTACGCCAAAACCAACGAGGAACTTCTTTCGGTAGCGTCCTGACAGTGGTGAGATTGGCGCTTCAGTGAGCAAGGGCAACTAACCATGGTCTGCAACTGCGCTGAAGGTCACAAGTGCCAAAGCCTGAACAAACACGGCTAGAGAAAAGGTGTACAGCGCAAATGACGAAGTGGTCATGTTCCCAAGAGCGGGAATTACACATTGATGATTGGTGTTATTTCCAGTATCGGATCCTGCGGCCCTCACGAGTAATCCAGCCACGGACGCCGCAGGACTTCCGCTGTCCGGTTTAACCACACAGGATGTGGTTTTGTCTGACCACAAGACCCCCATCTCCCTAGCTAACTGTTCCAAAGCCACCGGAAGAAAGGATCCTGCCAAGCTCGTTAAATGAGGAAATATGAATAACCTCAAAGAAGCTTACCGACTCCACACACGGCAAAGACTTCTGCGGCAAGGCCATAGGCGTAGAAGCCTTTCAACTCTTGTGAAGTGGTCGGCGAGACATCTTCTCCCTCATGTCTTGGACCTCGCCTTCTTGGAATTCCTTGTTCCATCGAGCGAAGTTCAGGCCAAAAAGTAGAATTCGAAATAAGTATTAGATCCGCGGCCGATGAGCATGGAATGAGATATGACTGTGTCGTTTCCTCGTGTATGAAATCTCGGAAATCTCGAAAAAGTAGATTCCAGCATTACTAAGAGTTTCGGAAAGCCGGCAATGTGTTTTTCTAGGCAAGTAGGTAAGTGATGACATCACGTGGAGTCTTCTGGAAGAAACTGTGAAGTAGGATACTATAGATACTTTGTGAAGTGTTTATTGATATGAGATATTGACTTGAGAGGCAATTGAATTGAGTAGCAGACATGGGCACGTTCGGTAGGTACATTGTTGATGCAGGTACTTGATGGTTTTGTGTGGTGAGAAAAATCACTCGAGCGCCACAGGCGGGAAGATCATCGCCACCGCCTCGCTCAGTGGCAGAATCACCCAAAGCGGACAAGTGAAGTGACACCTTATTTCAGCCTCGAAGCCTTGTGAAGTTCTTAATCACGACTTCGACCTTCAACACCACGATATCAATGGCCGACAGCAGCGTACACGGGCTTGAGAAGGACGCGGATCAATTGCCTGGCCTCTGCCGACCCCTGGAGGCCATCCAAAGGGCATATTATCTTCGTGGGCATCAGAATCACAGTTTGGCAATATCAACTTATGAATTCAACCGAAGAAGCGGTACCAGTCCTTGGAGACTTCACGAGCGAACGAATGGGAAAGCGGCATACATCATAATGGCAAGACATTGAGGATTTCTAGGATGTGAAGTGGGACCAAGTAGTCGCAAAGATGTTGAATGATGAGGCCAAAACCATTGAACCCACGCGTCATTCCTGGTTATGCGGCACGAGATGCCGCCCAGTCCGTTCTGCTCTGTCGCGGATTATGGACTGTTCCACTCGTGGATAGTATATCCCATCATACTCGTGTTGTCTGGTTGAGACTACGGCTTGTGGGTTTGTGGCTTGCCCAGGCCCTAATCGTACCCCAGGAGAGGTTTTTGGATCACTCTCCCATTTTGGATGCCTCCGAACGGCACTCATGGAGTTTAGATACTCGCACATCAGATATCAACAAAAACATCATTACGGAGTCTGAGTAAGCATATATCAGCGGAGCTCGCCTTGGTTTCGCAGAATACACTAGTTCGTATGATGAATACGATTACGATACGGCCATCCCGATTGATAAGGCTCACAATCAAGCGGGTTCATCCTCAACTCTGTCAATCACAATCGTATGTTCAAAGAACGCGTCATATGTACAATGAGTTGGCGACTTGAGTTGCTCTCAATCTTGCGGATTGCTGATTAATGACAATGCCTTACCGAATATAGGTCCGATGATATACCGAGCAGTTTCTTCCCATTCGAATCGCCTCAATTTTGATATTTCCATTTGGCAAGATAATGCTCTTTAAGGAATACGCTTGGATTCTGCTAACAATGTGGCACCATGAGTCCATGGCATTGGTGCGGCTGTTGCATCAGCATGGGATCCAATTGCAACCGCGACCCTGAGGGGCAAGACGCCACCGAGGAGAGCTTTTCGCCGCATATCGAAGACGGAAAAATAAATCGGATCGGTCTGGACTCACCTCATGGATGTGGGTGTTTGGGATCTATCCTGGATTCCTGGCATCTTTGTCACCGAGACCGGTCAAAGAACGCCGTTCAACGTCAGAGGCAAGCGAGTTTACTTGGGATAGACCTACCTCCATGCAAGTCCGATTTTCGGCACAGCAGAGGACTGAGCAGGGATATTTGATGTCTACCAGAGTTAAGTCCATCTGCATTTGACACGAGAAAGTTGCCACTTAGCTCCGACCCAGCACGATTCCTGAATGCAAAGACGTTGGTGATCTGGCAAGTCTTTGTCAGGTGCGACCACTATCGAACCCTCGAACCGAGTGAGAATCATGGGACGATGAATGCCGCCGCTGAGCGCCCGACTAGGCACAGCTGTCCCTGGCTTTCCATACTTTGGTCCATTCATTTGGCTGAGTTTGCCGAGGTTGGGATCTAAGCGAGGGGGCTTTCCGTTGTCAATATTTGCTTCCCATTCATCATGCTCATATTCATTCCACTTATCTACGAGTCCTTCATCTCAATTACAATTCCTCCTGTCCCCTTGTCCCCTTGATCACATCCGCCTTGCCCTTCCCACTCTTCGTCTTGACCAGATGGAACTTCTCCTGCCTCCCCCAAACCCACTCCCATCCTTTCTCCCCACCCTTCCAAAAGACATCCTCCTCCTGATAAAACATCATGGTTGCATTCCTTTCCGGCACAAAATGCTCGACTGATAACTCAATACTATAATAAGTATGATTCAACAAAGGCAAGTCACCCAGCACTGGAACCCCACCCTGGAGGTTCGTCATCCCGATCAACGTTCCAGCTGAGTGGCCCCAGTCACCGATTGGATGGCAGTAGATCTTCCCCTCAAACCCTTCTTCGTGCATTTGGTCCAGGCTGGCTCGGAGGATGGAGTTTCCTGTCGAGCCGACTTTCATGTGTGAGACTACGATGTCTTGGAGCCGGTTAGCTTTTGCGAGACCGGCTTTTAGGCCGGAGGGGATGGAGGATTCGTCTTCGTCTGGGTAGAGGACGTAGGCTATGTGTTGGGTGTCTGTGTTGAGGCCTAGAGCTGTGACGCCGAAGTCCACATGGAGCACTGGAAGTGTTAGTACTGGCTTCTGCCAGGCAGTTGACCGGGAATGTTGGATGCTTAGTAGCATTTGAACATCACAGCTAGACGGACGATATGGGATAACTCACTGTCTCCATACTGTATGACATCTCGCTTCCTGGCGATGAAGGGCTCTTCTATGGCATCAGGAGGGCCAAAGATAGGCTCAACACCAATGATGTTCACATCAGGCTGGAACCAAGTTGTATAATTCTGTTCTTGGATCTTCGCTCGCATCCACCACTCAACATCCTACATCACACAAGTCAGCAACGCATCACCCAACCGGAATTCATCAACCAAAGCAAGCAGTAGGGACAAAAATAGAGCAATCAGGGACCAAACCCACCTCCGTAGTGGTAACACCCGGCTCAATAACCCTCTCACTAAACGCCTCCCCAATCATCGCCCAAGCCGTCTCCTGCAACCTCCTATACCACTCCAACCTGCCCTCGACCATGGTCCCAATGAACTCCACAGCCACCATCGGCCGATCGACGAACCGGCTCGTCCACTTCTCGACGAGGTTCTGCTTCATCTCGGCGAGTTCGCCGACGTGGAGACCGCTGCTGAATGCGATGTTGGCGTGCGTGTTGATTGCTATCGTGGAGGGGTTTTGCGTCGCGAGGATGTGGGCGATGGATCGGTAGACGGAGGGGGTATTGTCGATCCTAGGGAGGGGTAGGAATGTTCATTTAATGCTTTTGATATTTGCTCTGGGGTCGTGGAGACGGGGAAGGAGGAGGTAGGGGGAGTGGGGAAGACAACGATGGGTTACGAGCAAAGGCACAAAGCTCGTCAAAGATGGATAGTAGGGGAGACTCACCATGTGTACGAAGACGGTGTTCCGGGTGTCGGATTGGCGATATAGAGATTGACAGTCCGTCGACGGGCAGAGAACTGCGTCGCTGATTTGAGGGACCAGAAAGCTGTGTCTTCTGCGTACTCGCGCTGGGTCATCTATGTTGTACCATGTTATATATCAGCAACTAAATAATCCTCAATTTCCACTCTCCTTCCTCCCCAACACATTAATTAAACCATGACAGTCTTAGAATCAAATTACAGTACAGACATAAGGTTCCTTGTTTAATGTTGAATCACGTGGGTATTTTGGGGGGAGGGGGCATACAAGCCAAGCATCAACACCCCATCTCTTCAATATATTGGAAATATTCTCAATCCGCTCCTTCGTCCATGCATCTTGTATTTTCGCGCTCTCACGCAGGGATGGGAGCGTGTGATATTGGGCTTCGCGGGGTGGTGAGGAGTTCTTGATGTCTGGCACTGTGTAGTGTTGCTCCGAGGCGAGAGTGGGGGAGCTTGAGATGAGGATGGTGGATGTTAGAAGGGTGAGGAGGGAGGGGATGTGCATTTTCACTTTAATTTGAAGGAGCGTAGTGGGTTTTAGGGGATGAAGTGATTTGGGATTGGCTTTTGTTCATGAGGATTGAGGTAGAGAGAGGTGGGAGTGGGGTTGAAGCTTTCGAGATGCGCTTGGCGCTTGCAGGGGGAGCTTGGAGGACCTCACGTAAGTAAAAAGTATATTTGTATTTGTTTCCCCGTCTGGTCCTTCTCTATTACTTTGACTTGTTGACTTTCCTCGCTTGCGAGATTTAAGTTTTTCTCTTCTTGTCGGGATCGTGATTTGCTTCCGGGCACGGAGGTTGCTTCTTATAGGCTTGAGGTCAAGATCTCTTCGCCGTGCTTTGGGAATTCTTTTTACCCCGCTGGTTTGCGAGGAACTGGTTTCGTTTGGTGACGAGTGTCTGGTCTTTTATTTAATCAGATTATTCAATTCATTATCTGTTTTTCTTCTTCTTCGATTATGTTCCATGGCCGTTGGCGTCAGTTTTGTATATCGGGGTTAAGTAGAATACTTTTTGGTGAAGCTTTGGGGGCGGGATGGCGGGGTCTCAGCCCCGCAGTCGAAGGGCAGGAGAGATAGAAGATCGAAATAATATTATTCAATGCGAAGGGCCAATTCGCATGATTTGGTATGGGAATCAAATACATGACCAGCGGCTGCCTCCCCATAGTACCTACCAGCTAGGTACACATGAGCTTTGGTCGCTATTTTGAAATTTCAAACACCGAGGCCAAAAAAGAGCGAGAAACAAAACGGTTACCCGCACCACGACAAAAGTAAGGGAAAAGCAAACGGAGAAGAGAAGTTCAATATGGGGAAATGAAATGTAAAAGAAAAAAGGAGAGATATGTAGATTTGAAAGACAAAAGCCGGACCCACTCTGCCGGAACCAACAACTTAATGCTAGAATAGTATGAGCGGTGCTGCTTTACCAACTGATGTTAACACGTAATGGAGAACAACCCTTGGATTTGATGTAAAGGGAATGCTTATTTGGTTATATAAACCGTATAGATTTGTATCTCGCTTAACGGGTTAATGTAAGGACGAGGAAGGCGAAAATAAAGGAGGGGGGAAAGTCAGAGAGTAAGCACAGTCAAGGGACACTTTCTAGTGTGGGATGTGACACATTTTTGCTTTGATTGATTGTTTTATTATAGATTTATCGATTCCAATCACGCAATCTCTTTCCCTGATAAAAATCATGAGCTACTTTGCTGTAGTTCAATTCCGCGTCGACTGCAAATTCATTCATTCATTTCTTAGCCACTGTTGATGCTATTTCGATACAATTACACATCCCCTCAATTCCTCAGTTAACCATGGAGTTGGAGCTTCTCCAAGTGGAAATCTCCTGCTCGCTCAACTCTCTCAACTTATTGACAGCAGGCGCCTTGCCAGTGATAACACCCTGAGCCATCTCCGCCGCCCTGCTGACTGCATTCTTCCGTACAAGTGCATAGGTAGCAGTTACAGCCTCGACCTTGATGACCCCAATTCGAGGATCGTTCTCTGAGCCATCATGCTTTCCATCACCGAGATCGCCCAACCAAGCCTTCAGAGCAGATGAATAGTATTTCTTGACGACAGCGCGGTCGGTGAGGATAGATGCTCTGCCGGAGACTGAAGCCCATTCACCGGAGCTGTTGAGGAAGGAGATGTTGATGTGGGAATCGGAGTCGATATCTGAGGTCTTGCCGGACTCGGTGTTAGTGTGGAAGATGAGATCGATTCCGCCAGTCTCCTGCGATATACTGTCAGGGATTTGCCACTTATATGTTTGTATTGGGGGACGGGAAACATACTTGAGCGGCCAATGCCATACATCTAGAGACCAAAGCACCAGAAGAACCATCCCGAGTGGTCATCATACCAAACTTGCATGCCTTGGCGAACTCTGCGAGATCCTCAACTTTCTCCTTGATGGAGGTCTCGTCCTTGTTGACGGCCTTGTATGGGTCTGCGGTCTTGGAACCGGTGTCTGTGTTTGAGAAGGACATTTTGTTTGTTGATTTTGTGAAATGTCTTGTTTGGAAGGTGTTTGTTCTGGGGAATGGGGCAGTTAGTATTGCCGATCGAGGCAATTGTTTGCTTTTGTTTCGTATGGGAGAATGGAGTGATCCAAGTGATACGCAACGCTTCATGATGTATGAGTTATCTAATGAAATGGAGACTTACAATTCCTAAGTTGAATGGAAATTTGGACTGAAAAGAAGAGGGAGATTTCTTGGTTCCCCTTTTATATCGTCATTGACTTGTCTTAGTAGATCACATCTACCTAGTACCTGCCCCTCGTTTGTGGGGTAATACTGTTGACGTCACTTAGCGAATTGGTACCTGACCAACACGTGCTTTGAATTTGCTACACTCCCGTATGTTTAGAGGTAGTGGCAGAGAATATGGAGATTTAGTTGTGGCCCAGTAAATCTCTTAAATTATTTACCCAAAACATGCAAGAAGACAGCACGAGGAATACTATGTCAGCCATGGTCCCCGAGCTGCAGTCTCGTGACTTCGCATCCTCAGCGCGAATCTTCAGACCCGTCATCTCGTCTCCCATCCGGCGACATCTTTTCTTTTCCCCAGCTTCCATCAAACACAACAATCAGAGTTGAGATCATCCCAAGCCCAGCCTGAGGGCCGTGAATGGTCACCTCGCCCAAGATTCATTTGATACGCAAGACTAACTCACTCGCGAGACACTGATCTTTCCCCTTCCACAGGCGCGTTCTCTTTCCCTGCACCCCACCATCCTGCATCTCCAAACACGATACCCCCCACGTCACCTTTGACGCAAATTTTCCCCTTGTTTATTGTTCCTCATCCCTATATCACGACTCTGACTCCTCAAAAACCCCAACTCTCATATGCATTTCAACCAAAACTCCACGATGGCTGCAGTACCCCCCGACTTCATGGCAACCGCTGGTTATCATCATGTATGTTTACCCATGATCCAGCTGCATCAAATCTAACATCGCTAGGTCTGCATGATGGAAGGTCCTGACCCAGAGCTAAGATTGTCTACCCTTCAATACGATACCCTCCTCGCCGAGAGTAAACGCCATACCGATGAAATCCAACGATTGAAATCCCTCCTCCAGAAGCATAACATCGAATGCGACACCTCCCTTCCTGCCACCATCAAATGTGTCAGCAATAATGCCCCCCTCCTGAAATCCACCGACGATGACCTGAAGCCACGCCTACCGGCGGAGATCCTTCTTCGCATTCTTGACTTCGCCTTGACAAGCCCTGTCCCGATCATTGATCCCTTCTACAGATTGCGAAATCGGAACATCACCATGAAAGAGCGCTTCTCTCGACAATACATCAACATTCAGTGCTTGGCTGTATCGCAAGTATTCAAGACCGAGGGTCTGCGCATTCTGTTGGAGAACAACGAATTCGTATTCACACAAGCCGTCGCTTTAGAGAACTCTGCGAAGATCTCTCCCCAACTTCGATCAACGATCAAGCATGTCACATTCCGGGTAGGTAATCTACCTGTTCATGAGACTGCTTGAATTCTCCATCAATATTCAAAAGCTGACGCTGACAATTCAATAACAGATTGTTGGTCGATACTACGACGATGTCGCTCGCAAGGTTGACTTGACTGGCAATGGATGTTATCATGATACAATTCGTACATTCCTTGCCCCTGTCGAGGCTAGGCCTTATGGTATGGTCAATGACAACGGAATTCAGGCATACTGTTGGTTCCAAGTCGGCGACTTCCTCCGAGCCATGCAACTTCCACAAGGAATGATGTCGAAAGATCGCCCAAAGCTATTTCCAGGACTCTTGACAATGAGATTGGACCTGGTAAATTTCTGCGATCATCTCCCTCTTGGAATGTCCGCCTTTGCTGCTACCGTACGCTGGCATCTGGGTCGCATTGTTGATGAACTGGTCGTCACTGGTCTGCCTGACCTGGAAGCATCGATCGAGGAACAAATGGTCCTTCGAAATCTCGTCAGAGATGAAGGTCTATTTTCTGCTGGCTGCCCCGCCTTCGTTTCCGCTAAGGACAGTCTCAAGTCACTTCCAGTCTATCGCTACAATCATCATGTTGTCATCTTGAAGAAGGGTCCTGGAAAGAAAGTCTCGAAGAAGAAGTTTCCAGTCCCACATCACCCCGAAGGTGGCAAGCCGCCGAAGTCTATTCACCCTGCTGGACACACGATATGGAAGTGGGCCAAGGAACAAGAGGATGAGCCAAAGCAATGGATTGAGTTCGATAGAGCATCAGGTCGGCCTATGAGTGAAGTTGAGGAAGAAGAAGATGACGATGATGAGGGCGATAATCAAATTCAGTTTGATGCCCTTATAGGATTACCCTTTCTTCCTATGTTTGCACCCCTGCCACTAACGCATGTCAACCAAGGTGGTAACGACCAGTATGATGATGCTGATTTGGAGGGAATCCCCGAGCTTCTTGACCCTGAAAAATGAGCTGTCTGATATTGGACAGAACCCCGTTTGTGATGTACGTGTGTTATGGTTTGAGCATTAGGTTTTGAGATTACTAGTTCGGTTCTCGATGGATGGATTTTGCGGGTGACTTGACTCTGTACAATATTTGCGTTTGTTTACGGTGGAAAAGCTATGGCACTGTGGATGTTTTCTGGTTGGGGGTTGATACCACAATTTGCTAGAGGTGCGTTCAGATTTTTGTAGGAGTTACTGAGAAGGTTCTGGCACTTTAGCAAGCAATGGAATTTTTACTCAATCCGTTTGGGGCGGTGGCGCGGGCTATGAATTTCAATGTAAGTGCTCCTTCAATAGTGAGTGCTCTATTGTTCATATTCATATTCAAGTTGATTTTGATTTTCTCGCTGCTTGGTACTATCTATACGATCCATTGACTACCGCAGCCTTGAGGAGTGATGGGTTGTTTTATTTGCGCGAGGACCTGCATAACCAAGAAGTACAAGAAATACAAGCTACGGCAGATCGGCAGAGATCTTCCTGGGCCTGACCAGGACACGAATCCAATTCATATCAACCCTGCGATATCTCGGCGATATCCGATACACGTGGGAAATAGAGTTGTTCTGACCTGCCTCTATCTCGTCCATAAGTGGGGATGCATGTTTATTTAGTTATCCTCCTTCCCCTTCGGCTGCGTGCCAAGACTCGCGATCTCTCAGCAGCCAATAAGCCTCACATGTGCCTCTATCTCTTGACTGGTCGGTAGATTTACCTCAATAGTGGAATTTCGTTCCTGCAGCCAAAGCCGTTCCTGCATGATCGGGACCGACTGGAATAAGTTGAATCAAGGAATTGAACGCAGGGAAGGAAAGCAAGACAATGGTCCCAAAGTGCAGTCGGGTCAGTAATTCGTTAGTGCAAAGTGTAAGTATTAAAGAAGTCTCCTTACCCAGATTTATTAACTTTCTCTAGTTCTTCCAGCGAAGCGTCTGGGCAGTGTTTAATTTATTCACTATGCCTTCCCTCACTTCCCTCCTCGTCCCTCTCCTCGTCTCTACAGTTTCTCTTGGTGTAGCAAATGCAGCATCATGCAATGCAGATAACTGTCTCCGGGCCCTCCGCGCCCCAGCAAAAATAGTAGAAGCGCAATCTTTCTGCGCGACATTTACGACTGCTTCTGCGGTGGCTATCCCGTCATATGCTGTCGCGGCTTGTACGGGCGATGTGGCGAGCCGGGTGAGAAGTGCTTGTACTTGCATTGCTACGTCTACATCTACTTCTACATCGGTTCCTGTCACGACAACTTCGTCCACCGTCTCAGTTACATCGACGAGTTCGGTGTCGATTTCGAGTACATCGAGTGCTCCAACGAGCGTGCCGACTGGAACGCCGAAAATGTGCTTGAATCCCCAGTTGAGTTGTCAGAATACGACATTAGTGGAGGATTTGTGCTGTTTCAATGCTCCTGGTGGTCAATTACTCTTGACGCAATTTTGGGACACTGCGCCAAGTACTGGTATGCATTTTGTCTCTCTTTTTGAAGACTCAAAATCGAGAATTGAGAGTTTAGGACCGAGTAATAAACTAACTGAGCATCTAGGCCCAAACAATTCATGGACCGTCCACGGTCTCTGGCCCGACAAATGCGATGGGACGTACGAAGCGAACTGTGACCCCTCGCGAGAATACACCAACATCACAGCAATCCTGCAGTCGTACGAGAAGACGGATTTGCTGTCCTACATGAACACTTACTGGAAGGATTACCAGGGAAATGATGAGACGTTCTGGGAGCACGAGTGGGGCAAGCATGGAACTTGTATCAGTACGCTGGATACGAAGTGTTACAGTGGACATTCGGGACAGGAGGAGGTTGTGGATTACTTTGAGGTTGCCGTTGAGTTGTTTAAGGGCTTGGATAGTTTTGCTGTGAGTGAAACTCGCGTTTTACCTCATCTGAAGCCTGGGGGAACTCATATCCTCAAATCCGATTCTGCTGCTGTTAGTTACTTAAAACTGCATGCTAATATTTTATCTAGTTCCTCGAAAAAGCAGGCATCGTCCCATCCACAACAACAACCTACACCCTCGCCCAAATCCAAGACGTTCTAACCGCCGCCCACGGCTTCCCCGTAACACTTGGCTGCAGCGGCACTCTCTTCGAAGAGATCTGGTACCACTACAACGTCCTCGGCAGTGTACCCACAGGAGAATTCGTCCCCACATCCCCAGACGGGAGTAAATCCGACTGTCCAGCCACAGGTCTACGCTACGTACCGAAATACCTCCCCGCTACTCCAACGACGAGCGTGCCTGGCTCGACCCCTACCGGAACGCCGTATCTTGGAAAGGGGTTTTTGCAGGCTTATACCGGCGGTGCGAATAAAGGCTGCTTGATCAGTGCGGGGACTTGGTATACTACGGGCACTTGTGCTACATATACGGCTGCTACTTCTGGTATGTTTGCTTCGACTTCGTTCTGGATTATCTGAGGGGAGATGCTACTTTGGTGCAACCGAACTGAACTAATAGGAGATTTAGGAACTGGGTTCACTCTCACGAGTAGTAAAGGACCTTGCGATATCATCGCTGGGGCATTTTCTTGTGCTGCGGGCAACACGGCTGGTATTTTCTCGGTAAGTTATCTCCTGCGTCCTCATCTCCTGTTTCAATTACGGGCTTTTTGAACTCTGAAACTGATGAGATTCTTTGCAGAGTATTGATGGCTCGCTGGCTTATGCTGACAGTACTTCTTTCTACGCTGCTGCAGTTCCAGTCGGCGCTGTTCAGCAGAAAGTCTTCACAGCTGTGGATGCTGTGGCAGTTAGTTTTGTGTGGCAGATTATTTAATTGGGTAGGTGAATCTGCTGATCGATTTGATTGGTTATACCCCCTAAAATGAGAATTGAGAGTACGAAATCATATTTTGGAGTTCAAATTCTTTCTTTTATGTTCTCGGCTATTCAATGGTCACGTTTGGGAGAGAAGGACACTGGACAGTATCACTTACAGCAGCAAGTCTTTACTCCCAAATCGACCGGCTTTTATCCATGTCATACATGCATGCAGCTACGAAACACTAAATCCCGTCTCACAAGATAAGCTTGTCAGCTGCGATATGTATGAACGTTCGATAGGAGATTTTCTTTCGGAAGGTGCTTACCGTACCCCAGACCTACGAAACGAGACGTTGTGTAACCTCGGCGTGTAGGCTCAGGGCTGAGATATTAGACCAAAGGAAGCTAAACGAGATGGATTTCTGGCTTGTGCTACCTACCTTATTCGTACTGTACACAAAGTTTCGACCGTAAGGCTGCATATCAGCTAGTCAGCTCAGCCTTAGAAATTGATATCAATCACACCTGGGCGGGGTTTTCAGCTCCGACGTGAAGGCTTCTAGAAGGTGGTGTTGGAGGATTGTGACACAAGATGAAATAAAATAAATGCCCTATTTTCCTTGGTTTTGTTACAGTTGCACTGGAAGTCCAGACAGGGGGGGTTAGTCAACAGTCTTCGCAAACAACACAAGATATTGTGTCTACGAGGTTTATGCTATGCCTTTCCATCCGATCGACAAAGAGCATCCAAAGTCGTCGTCACCCAACTCGGCTTTCTCATCCTAAAACGAAATACATCATAACCTAGGTAGTTGATGCACGACTTACCAACCTGCAGCCAGCCTATCGAGGGAGTTATTCTTATTCATGCCGTCTTGGCGTCTTTCGCTTCTACTAATGCCGGGCGCTTGCATTCGCCCCGATTGGCGAGATACTGGATTGGATTTACTACCTACCTACTTACTGGCTGGACGATGGAATGGAACAGGGCATACTCAGGAAGCAAAAGCAAGATTTCGGACGGGCATGTGGTTGGGCTTATCGCGAGCTGAAAGGATGGTTCCAGGTTACGTGTGAACTGTGAGAGGGTTGCAATAGGCAGGCCGGCCTTGGTTGTAAAGTGAGGGAGGGGTTCACAGCCCCGCTGAATCTGGATGAGGGGCAACTATTTGGCGTGGCTGCGATAGAATGTGATGGGATAGGATGGGGATGGATGGTCACCTGCATACAACGCTACATATGTCGCTCCTTCTTGGCTCATGTCATGTGCATGAATTGCAACGCAACGCCAATAAAGTAACTCTACTTACTTAGCTAGCTAGCTATGTTTGGAACGGAAATATACCTGCTTTCCAAGCGGGCAGTTAGCTGAATGTAGGAACTTGGAATGCTTGATTAGTACTTATCTTGTGGATCTTTTGCTTCTCTTTATGCTTGAGTGGGGGATCTGGATGCAGGCATGCATGAAGATGGAGAGAAGACAAGGAGGGAGATAACGCAATCGAGGCTGGGGCTGGTTTGGATCGAGTTGGGATAAGATGGGCGGCAACAACCTGGCAGATGTACCTAGGTAGCTTGTGATGCCTGTTTCCAGGGGATGGAGAGGTTGTCCAATGGCATTTTGAATTGTTGTATTTGTTCGTTCAGCTGAATCTAGAGGGGTGGTAAGTGCCGGTCCGCCTTTTCATGGTTTTGTTTTGAAAGGTCGATTGCAGTGGGTGGGTGACTTTCCAGCTAGGCTCCAAGACTTGTGGCTGCATGCCAGTCCAGCCAGCCTGGTTAGGGTTTGCCTCGCCTGGTCTCCGACGACTATATATACCTGCATCTTTCCTTGAGATTCATCTAATTCTCCAACTCCGGTATTCACAGGCCCACAAGAGAATCCCAAGATCATAGCTTCAAACATGGAACACACGCTCCCTCACAAGCACATCTGCTCCATCATCCCTCCCAACCTCCTCCTTGACATTCTAGAGAGCAACAACACCTCTCAAGAAACACGTGCTGCCGTCCAGAAGACCTACGATCATTGCGGCAAGCTTCTCTCAAAACGCAAGACCCATTGCCATCAAGGCCAAAGTGGTGGTGCCCGACATGGTCTAACTGCCAGCGGAGGTCAGTCACACCGTCCACATACCCAATCCATCATCCCATCCTACGTGTTCGAGGATATAGCTTCATCATCCGAGGCATCTCCCCAGGACCAAGCACGCGCACAGCACAACATCCAAGCTAGCGAGAAAGTACACAGTCTCCGAACAGCCGCTGATACAGATACAACCACAGGTGCATCGACCTCTGCAGCAGCAGACACCACACCCGCTCCTGACGCCGAAGACGGGCTCTTCAGGAAAATCTACTCTTCTCAGAAGACGGCCAAGCTCCGCAAGAAGCTGCTGTACACTGAAGGAGGCGATATCAAAGTCTTGGAAGCGGATACTAGTGCCAAGGAGGTGCTTGAGTATTTTGGGAAGACGTTTGAGTTTTACAAGGAGGTTCTTGGACGGGATGGGATTGATGATGCGAATCTGAAGATGATCGGTAGTTTGCACTATGATGATGTTCCCGGTCCACCAGGGATGGACAACGCTTTCGTACGTACCCTCGAATTATCCTCACTTTGGAATTAGGGGATTAGAAACTTGAACTAACTTGTACGTAGTGGGACGGCGACGAGATGGCCTTTGGAGACGGAGACGGAGAGATCTTCGGTTCTTTCACTAAGAACATCGACGTGATCGGTCACGAACTAACCCACGGCGTCGTGCAATTCACCGCCAACCTCGAGTACGAGATCCAATCCGGTGCCCTGAACGAATCCATGGCCGACGTCTTCGGCACAATGATCAAGCAGTACTTCTACCCATCTGGAAAGCAACTCGCCAGCGATGCAGATTGGTTGATCGGGGAAGGTATATTCCTCCCCGCAATCACGAACGCCAAAGCACTCCGCTCTATGAAAGCCCCTGGAACAGCCTACAATAATCCTAAAGTCGGGAAGGATCGCCAGCCCGCTACCATGGATGGGTATGCTAAACTTCCCAACACCGATGCGGGAGATTGGGGAGGTGTGCATGTCAACTCGGGTATCCCGAATCATGCGTTCTATCTTGCGAGTGTGGCGCTGGGTGGTTACTCGTGGGAGAAAGCCGGCAAGATCTGGTATGCTGCATTGTGTGATGAGAGTTTGAAGGGGATTGATACTGGGACTGCGTTCAAAGTTTTTGCGGATTTGACAGTCGGGTATGCGAAGAGCATCTTTGATGCGGATGTTGAAGAGGCGGTTAGGAAGGCGTGGGTTGATGTTAAAGTTTTGGAAGCGGCTGAGGTGCCGAAGGAGCCAAAGGATGAGGTTTAGTTTGGCGAGAGGGCGGACGGGCTGGCTGGCGTGGAGTTGGGTGCTGATTGATAGCTTATGGATTGGATGTTTTCTTCCTGGTGGTTATATTGTGGTGAGTGATTCACGAGGTTTCGATTGCGGTCTTTAACTAGGGAATTTCCGTGTCATAAGTAAACAATGTCAACACATTCGTTCTCGCTTAACCCCTTTCCCGTCCCAATCACCAAAATGAACGTGATTGTAAGCAGAACTTCCACTCTTTTGAATGACGCCATCATTTGGAATAGACATTCATACTATTTTTTAAATGTGTTTCGTGATTCCCATCCCCATCAGACCCGTCTATATATACGAACCTCTGCACTCCTCATTTTGAAAAATAACTTCATCCTCCCACCTCCATATCCATCTACCACCTGCCTTCAACACAGTGCAACCAGCACAGCCCTCAAAAGACTCAACACCAACTTCCAGACCCCAAATAGCACACACAACGCACTCTCTCACCCATTCAACACAAAATCCATCCACCTTCTCCTACCATCCACCAACCATGGAGCCCACCCCTAAAGCAAGCCAAACCCTTTTACAACAATATTCGACCAGCCACCCTTGACCCCTTACCAGCTATCAGATGTCACAGTCCCAACCACCCCACTGCTTGACATGACCAGACAGAGCCATGGCAGAAGTCCAGCTATGCGCGCTTCTTCGCCGTGTGATTCCATCAGAACGGGTCCTTCTGACCCGGGTTTTTGGACTGGTTTGAGGTTTGTGAGATATGAGGGAGAGAAGGGGGAGGGTGGAATGATGGGTGATAGAAAGGGAAAAAGAAAGGGAAAAGAAATTGAGAAGGTCGTTGAAGAGGGCGAAAGTGAGGATGAACAGGATGCTACGATTGAGGCATTGCGAGGTACGTTCTGAGTGAAGTCCAGTCCGGAGTGGACACTGTAACTGACGTGATGCGATAATTCGCGTTGAAGATCTCGCGACATACCGTTCAACTTCTAGGCAGTTTAAGTGAGCTCGCTACAACATTGGTCCAGGCTATGGCCGATGGGGAACCACTTCCGTCTAATACAGAGCGACTTTGAGGAGAAGGTTCATCGAGATTTGGAAATCCATCTTCTCCATCGTCTTTTGAGAAAGGGGGATCTTCAAATGTTTTTTCAAGCAGTCAAAACTTCCCAAGCCGTGCACCAGCAACGGGATTCGGATCAGCACCACAGGAAGCATTTCCAAAAGAGTGGAAAGAAACGAGTGAGGATGAGCTAATTGAAAGGATATTGGAAAATTTCATTAGGAAGGATAAATCCCTGCAACTCTCAGACCTGGAAGCGGCATGGATCAGGTTGATCCTGAGTCGTGAACCTCGACATGAAGCTCTTTGGGATACGTATAGAGCGGATTTTGCTGAGATTGATCGGATATACGCTGGTATGCGAGATCTGCCAACCCGCCAACAGAGAGCGGTGCGTCGAAAACAATATCAGCAAGAGACCCGGAACTTGGATGGAGAGTTCGTGGAGAAATTGGCGGAGTTGTTGGGTCTGTAGATGGGTGGCTTTGAGAAGGGATTGGGCCTTTTCAGTGGGTGAGCGTTGGATCTTTTAGATAGCTTGATGTTAGATTAGAAGGGCGTGTTTTAAGATAATGGGATTCAGTTGAACCTAATTTTGATTCTTGGGGTGAGCACTTTGAGCCTGTAGATGCCGACATATCATTAACTGAAGCGTCGGCACCACATCACAACAAGTGGGGATTCCGTTTTCCTCTCTGCTTCCATCTCTTCCATCCCAGAGATTCTCCGGTCAAACTATAACTTTAGTAGGCCAATCAATGCTTCAATTGGTGATCCGGTTGAGCACATCCAAGCTTTGGTGTTCCGTGGCCTGGTTCGACGTGCTTGTTTACTCATCGCTAGGAGCAAAGCCCCCGAAAACCCTAACTTAGCGATCATGCCCTGTAAATTAAGCGAGCGACCCCTGAACCTTAAAATAATTCGCGGAGACGACTTTCCACCAAGATAGAACGTAAAATCACGATTTATTCCGACGGATGCATAGAATACACACACATTATAACTCTATCATCACTTCACTAACTCGTTGTTGAACATATCGCGGCTAGAAACCAACCCTGGACTTTTTCCCGCCATCTAGGCTCACTCACAAACCTCAGGACGACTGAGAGGATCTCGAAACGTAGTACCACGTAGTAGATGGGTACACCCTTGCACACCTTGTACGCCAATTAATAATCCATCAAGATCCAGGAGACATGAAGTCTACTCCCCAGGGAAATCCCTCCGTAATCACACCTACTCCCATTGTTGAGTCCCTACTCAAACTCGCCGCATGGCTTCGACCCATACCCGAATCGACCGCCCACCGCAGGTTCTGCGCCATGATCTGCGTCTTAAAATATCAGCAGAGTCCACATCGCCAGTAGAAGCAAAACGATGCATGTCTGCTCCATAGGATAATCAAAGGAATGTGCTTCGTGCTGTGCATACAAATGAGATGCAAGTTGCTAGAACAACCAATCAAGGAACTCCGTTAGTCACCCTTATGGCACAATTTGTTTGTCCATTAAAACTACAACAGCATATCACGGACTGTGCCAAGGCCGTGTTCGTTGGGTGGCCCCGCGATGTTGCGATTTCTCTCTGCAGCTTCTGGAATTTGGTCAGCTGCTGTACTTAGTCCTTTGGCAATCGTGAACGGACTCTTCTGTGGCCTAGCTTCATCCCTATAGCCTCCCTGGGAGCCTACATCAGTATTGATAGCAGAGTGGAGGTGGGCGTGGAGGTCATACATGTCTCTCTCGGTAATGTCCTTCAGAATCTCCCAGGTCTCGAACCCGGCCTCTAATAGCACATGCCAATAACACGTAATTCCCAGACTAGCGAGCACGAGTTGAAGATCCATCTTCCGTAGCTACTGAATCAACGAGTGGAAAGACTGATTGTGGATGGAAATCGTAGAGCAAGAGACATAAAGCGAGTCATTTTGCGCACAACAATGCAGGATTTCGTTGAAACCCCACAAAGCTTCAAAACGGAGCTGACCTCCGCTATTTGAGGCTCTAGACACCGCCATCAGAAAAAGGGCTATGATAAATGATAAGATTAGCCCAGCTGCAGCTTGGTTTTCTGGACGCCGTGCCTTGCGCTGTATGCCGAGACTTCCATGGGTCAACAGATCGGCGGAGGTGTAGATCGAGGACAACACTTTCAGCCCCAGCCTATAAGCATCGAGAGATCCGGGGCTTCAAAATGGCAGTCTGGGAGCAAAATTTGAGTTTTCAGTGAAAACGCGAGATTTTTCGATTTACGGGACCGCAGAGGCGGGAATGGGGTCGGTATATAAAGTTTTGAGGGCGGGTGTGGCGTTGCTTCTTTGGAACAGGTTTCGCAGATGTGATGATGGGATTGTGCATGGGAAGGGTTACAAGGGTTTCATCCTCGGGAAGGAGATACCTCCGCGATTTGTTTGTGTGGTTTGATTGGTTGTCTGTGGTATCTTATGTGCGTTTATTGACAGCTGATTGTCCAAGCTTATATTGGGAGTCCAATGGAGGAGATTCGCTTGGAGGAATCTAGAGCTGGCCTTTTCTGAGCCCAGTTCGATGAAGCTTTTGCGGTGGACGGAGGAACCTTCCGGCTTTTTGGTGTCCAATGGAAATGCTGTGCCACGTACGGGTACGTAGCTCTACCGGGGTTTGTTGCGGGCATTGAGATCTCATGGATTCGCCAAGTGTCACCAACGATGATGGCCGGGGAGTCTTGGTGACGAACCATGGGGGTAACGAAGTCTAAAATATGGGACTGAAGCTTTAACGTGACATCTGAGAATCTTCCGATATCTTGACAGATGAAGCCTGTGGAAATGTGGATGAGCACCGTGCTCGGTGACATGGATGGAATCTCAGAGAGAACCGCATGCTGGGAATGTTCGGATCTTTCGAACTTGACATCTTCGTTACCAGGACCAGCATTGACACCTGTCAATCGTCTTCTACGTAGTGAAATGTAAAGGCCGCGACTGAACATGAGGCTTTAACGAATGGCCACGAAGCGAATGGATCTTGAGAAGTGCTCAAACCTGGAAGGCACAGTTCCGTATCCTACTTCGGTCCCTGCAGAACCTGGAACCGTTTTTTATCCGCCCTAAAACTTCAAAAATTCACAGGGCGCCCATCTCCAAAGACTGAACAACCCCTTTCGTTTCCAAGTGAAAAAAATATCTCTTATTCCAGCAAAAGTCGCATGGCAAGCATTTCCAGCCCAGAAGCAAGCAATTCGACGATTCATATAGATGCCTTTCCCTATCTAGCAAGCTGAAGAGCTTACATAGATCGCTGAGGGCAGAGAAATCTAAGAATAAACAGTTCTGGGACGGATTCGCCTTGTCTGGCTGCTGAGGATGGACTTCATCGATACACATGGACTGGAGGCTTAAGTCGCCGGAAGGTTGTTCAAGCTCCTCAGTAATTCCAACAAGATATAGACGATCTTGTGACTGCCGAAGCAGTAAGCCAATCGTTCGGTGGACTTTGCACACCCAGTACCCCTGGACCTCGTCGTCTGGAAGGATCTTGGAACATTCCAGCATGATGTAAGATTCCTCGTGGACTCTGCCGGAGTGAAAGTGATAGAATGTACGTTCCCCTGATGAGTCCCTATAATCAAAGTTTATACGGACCCGGCGTTTTGGTAAACAGGCTATCATAGATATTGAATTTTCTTGCGGGCTCTCGAAGACCTGGGCAAAGGAATCTCCGCCCATTGCCAAGAGGTTATCGATTTCCTCAATTCTGAATACATCTATTGTCTCTTTCAAAATCTTGAAGAGCTCAATGCTGCTGAAGTTTTTCAGGTTCAGGCGGTGGACACTATGAGATGACAAGTAGTGCTCAAGCAACATACGACAGACGTCTGTTGGAGATTTCTGATAGTCAACAACCACGTTGTCCCTGCAGCACTGAGAACACATGCCAAAGAGACCGAAAACTTTGTCTCGTATATCCACGCATAGTCCACATTTGTACATCTGTACCAACTCGAACAAGGTGTATAGTTCATGGCCAATGGTCTGTCGAGCGGCTCGCTGTTGTAGAATTTTGGAAGTAACGGTCGCTGCTAGAAGGTCCACCATCTCGTTCGATCTCGTAATCTTGGAATAGTAGTTAAGTCTTTGGTTGTTGCTACTGGATTGTTTCGCATTCGTCATTTGATCATGTATGTGCTCCAGAGCTTCCCAGTTCAACTGCAATCGGCCGATCCTGACAGTGATGCAGGAAGCGAGGACAAGCTCTTGAATGATCCATAACCGACTCCAATATGACTTTTGGTAAAACGAATGAAGGGCAGTCCACCCTGGGTGTTGATAGGTGACTCGAACATTAGGACGACCTGGTGTTGCAGTCGGATTTGGGTACTTGTACGGACGCCAAAATCCGGTTTCTGGGCGGTAGTAATATCTTGTTGATACAGAATCGCCGTAGAGAAGCTTCGCCAAGCCGAAGGCCGTTTGTGCTAGTGTCGAGGCACCAGCTATCTCGTCGTCGTCGGGACCAAGCCAGGCTATAACACGGGATGCACGTTGATAGATCCTACCCATCTGTCCCACTTGAGAATTCTTCTCTCCGTCGTCTTTTTGGTTTATGCACAGAGAGTCGATCCATATGGGTTGGGTTTGATCTTTCAAACTTCTCAGCGCCAACCAGAGGTTCTCTCTGACTGAAGTCTCTTCGCCATTCAAGATGACGGAAAATGAAGGGTTGGTTTGATTTCCCCATTCATACGAAAGAGCGTCGTATGCACAGTTTTCGTCATCGAGATCTGCAACTCGAAGAGTACAGGCGATATTGTCGCCGTCGCCGCTGTTGGTCTGATTAGGCTGTAGGTAGATCAGGCGTATTTGAGATTTGGTTGGATCGAACGGGAGGTATAACAATGAAGGGATTGGTTCCGGCATCTCGAGGGTCCGTAGATAGTATCTTGAGTATATTCCGATGTTAAATTGAGTTGTGGAGCAATGTTGCTGGTGGAGCGTTGACAACTGTCAATTGTGGACATGAAGCCCAAGGTGGGTAAAATGACGATGACTTGGCTAAAGAGGCACAGCCTCATGAGTCTTATCATCACGCCGAAACCATCAAACCGAGGTGTATGTTCATCTGTGAAACCTTGGCCGAACAGAGATATCTTCGAAATAACCAGGAAAGAAATAACCAGAAAAAACCCTCCACCATTCGGGAGCGAAAGGCATCTATTTGAGAGCAGTGTCACATGACTTCACACACTACGTTCATCGTGCAGAGCACAGTTCTCTTCCACGTAGTACGAGGTCGTTGTTTGACTTTTGATGCTACTTCACTATGAGACAAACACCCCAAATATTAAAATGTTCGATATCTCAAACAGAAGTGATCAAAGGCAGAATAGGGCAAAAACTGGCAACATCTGGTTTCTCTACAAATGAGACTCATCTCTATTGCACTTGCATTATATACCGAGAACGCCAGATATTTGAGAATTGCTTCTCGGATGCACGACTAATAAAAGTATCAAAACCAGCGTAGAACATTCCAGGCGATTTCCAGACATCTTCGCGAGGAATACAGATCGTGAACTCACCCGCCTCTGCTGACCCGCCCCCAGGCATTATTGGAGTCAAGGATTAAGGGAAGATAAACCTGGGCCATTGGGGAGCCACAGACTGCTGCAAACAACTCTGCTGTACGACAGCCTTAGTTGGTTTGTCCAGATCCATTGCCTATCAAGATGACATCCGCATACGGAATAGAATTGTAAAAGACAAAAGAAATTCTGCAGCCTCGAACGAAAAGTGACTGGTCACTAAAGCGGAAAGCGAGCGATTTGATCTGATTTGATCTTTAGTGGGCTGACAAGGATTTGTCCAGTGTATCCTGGGCCTGGCCTGGGGGGAGCAAGACAGGGTTCAGTGACCCTGCCGAGATGCGAATGGTAACCTCAACACCACTTCACCATAAAACTACTTTTCATCAAGATATCGTTGGTCTCTATTAAGAAACTCGACTCACAAGTTGACAAAGTTTCCTTTCCCCTCAAAAATAGAATAAGAAAAGTCTAGGCTAGCTACCTACGATGGCTTCTAAGTGAACTCAATCTTGCATTTTGGCACTTCTGCTTGATATCAGCTGCAACGGACAACGGACGAAAGACGGCACAGCATGGTCTAATGCACGACAGCGCTTTGATCACGCCCCTCACATAGTTCAGTTCGCCTTGAGTTCCGACTTGCTGTTGGGACGGGATGCATCAAGCCTGGTTCCTGGATGCTGGGTTGGCGATATCTTCGGATGATGCACTAGACTCTGCCAGACAATTGGACGTGTGCAACCCCTTTTCTATCGTCGTGCGGAGGATTTTAATCGAGGTGTAGGAAAGTATCTTCCGATAGGTGCTACCTGAACAACTAAGCCTGTCTCTACCAATCTCCACGAACTTCCCGAGTTTAGACTCGATCCAAGGGCGAAACTTCTCCGTAAGAGGAAAAGCCTTCGATGATGGTCTCCCCTGCATATTCCCCACTCCAAACTGCATCAAGAATATTGAACGCAGATCTCAGGGATTCGACATCGGTTAGTAAATTCGTGCGAACGGCTGCCCAACGACGGGGGTAGTGTAGCATTGAAATATACCCCTCCTCTCCCACCTTTTTTTTCTGAGTGGTTGCTCTCTTTTCTGCGTCGCAAACGACCCTCGAGAAATCTCACTATGGCTCCCTCTTCAGTGCCTGAAAATGCTGAATCTATCGACCAAGTTATTCAGAGTAGCCATTCCTTATCCCATATCCCTCGCGATGGCATAAATAAAACTGCCCCACTACCTCCACTGTCCCCCACCAAATCCCTACGGAGAGAGCAAGAGATATCCACCATACGAACAACTACGTACGAGGAGCGTCGCGGGGGAAGTCGAGGTGGAGATCATGGGAAATCGAGAAGTGCAAGAGAGAGCGAATCGGGCAGTAGTAGGAGTGACAGAACGCTGAGTGCTGCGGGGTCTGCAAATACCAATATGACGGACTTCTTCAGTTCGGATGTTTTCAATATCGTGTTGCACAATCCAACAACTGCGCATCGATTCCTACGGTTCTGTCAGAGTCGAGCTTGTGGTGAAAATATTGAGTTCTTGCAAAAGGTAGGTTTTGTCTGGACATTGAGTTTAGCGAAACACGTCTTGCTCGAATGGTACAATGATCTATAAGAATGCAAAGCTGATTTATCTCAAAAGGTCGACAAATACAACCGACTTCTAGATGAAGTAACACAATTACTGGGATCCATTCATTCCACTTACACATCGCCCGACGCTCCCCGTCAAATCAACATCCCACATTCTCACATCAAACACGTTTCTGCAGATATAAAGCAAGCAACAAACTTCACAATTCCTGCCCTTGAGTCCATATTCACAAGTTCTCAAGAACACGTAGAGAAACTCCTCGCAAGCGATATATATCCAAGATTCGTCAAACACCAGGTCACAGCACAAGCTTCGCTGGCCTTGGCGGACCACAGAGAGAGATTTCAAGGACTAGGCGACTGCTTTTGTCTGACTGACCCAAACATCGCCGATAATCCGATCCTCTTTGCATCCGACGGTTTCGTTGCAGTGACTGGGTACTCGCGCAAGGATATCATCCCACGGAACTGTCGGTTTTTACAGGGCGACTTGACGGACAAGAATGCCACGAGTCGACTTCGAACTGCCATTCATGAGTGTGAAGAGACGGTTGAATTGCTTCTCAACTACCGCAAAAACGGAGACCCTTTCTGGAATTTGCTCTATGTGGCCCCTCTGATTAATGAAAGAGGTGAAGTATGCTTCTTCCTGGGAGGGCAGATAAATTGCAGCACAACGATTCATTCTTGCAACGATATTTTACGTGTGCTCAGTATCAACGACGATGAGCTTGATAAACTTGACGAGATCGCTGCAGGGAAATCCAAGACCCCAAGCGTTCGAAGTCGCGATGGCAGTAGTCGAGGTTCGAAACCACGGAGTACATTCTTCAAAAGTTGGAGAAAGTATAATGCTTCTGGCCTTCCCATCGCGAGTAAGGTAAAAGTGCGGGACGAAGCTGGTATGGAAAGCGAGCTGATCACTCGTGTTGGGAAATTGAGCTTTAGAAATCAAGTCGAGGCTTTCTACACGGCGTATTCTAAGGTGTGGTTGCCACTTTGTTCTGGGAACTCTAGCTGACAATTTGCAGTATCTCGTGATGACCTGGAACGCGACTACCCAAGTACTCACAGTGCAATACTATTCCCCAGGCGTCATCGACATGCTATGTCTCAACCTCCCCAATGGGGGTATTGCTCATATTTACAACAAGGATATCTTCAAGGTTTTCTCCGAGTTTTCCACTTCGTCCTCATCCTCGGTCAATAAGGTATTCAAGCAGACAGTTCGAGATGCCTTGAAAGTGGGTCAAGCGGTCAGTGTGGAAACAGGTCTGCTGACGGGATTCGAAGAGAAGAAAGGGACGGGGTGGTTTGGTGGCGAGAAGGAAGGGATGAGGAGAGTTGAGGAGCGATATGTTACTCATTGGACTCCTTTGAAAGATCAGGATGGGAGAGTGAAATGGGTTGTTTTGACTATTGCGCCGAAAGCGTAGGGATCTGAATTGCGGTATTGGAGTCTGGGTTTTGGCTGGAATTGGAAAAGGGTAGGCTGGGAGCACACTGGTCTGTGTTTTGGATACCCTGATTTGTTGGCTGGTAATGTTTTCTGTTGATTTGTATTAGCAGCGGGCTGGGAATGAGTTTCTGTACCAATAACTATGTGCAGACTAACCAGGATCTCCACAGATGCTGCTAACAACTTTAATTTATCAGCAAGAGTGAGTTGCTGCCAGGAATAGATAGCGAAGGATCGCGGGGTTGGTAACGTCGTCCCTGTCAATATTTCCCGCGGCAACTTTGATACCAAAAATTCGATTTCGTGTGGGCTTTCCTTACAATTCGCCCATTTTTATTTAAGTTTCATTTCCGAACGACCTTATCTTCGTGTGATTGAGGCACAGTCGCATGGGCCAATATAATATTTGGCATCAATCCTTCACTCTAAGTGGGGGTGGACTTGGCGCAGCTCGCTTCCGGGGTCATGATGCATACACGACGGTTGCAGAGACAAGGATGTATTCCAGACGACTTATAGATTCGAAAAGAAGCCACGACAGCTGTATTTAGAAATCTGATGTTGATCTCGTTTCAGCTATCAAAGTCATTGGAATCTGTATTTCCCAATTCGGACGTCCTCCGTGGTTAGGGCTGAGCCAACCCCTCTCTGGGCTGGTGTATATATTGAGCATGATTTCCTTTCGTCCCAAACATCAGCAGCACTCAAGATCATAAAATCTTATCAGATGTATTGTTGAATAATTCACAACTCACCAGTTCGCTATACCACAATGGCAGCCATCATCCGCAAAATCTTCCGCCGCAAGAAGAACATCCCCCTCGCCTGCGCCGTGTCACTCGAGAACGAACCTGGCCATGTCCACACCGGTGCCTGCTTCATCGATATCCAACCCCTCTCCATAGTGGAGCTCTTTCAATCCCAAAGCTGTGCCTCCTGTCCCCCAACAACCCCTAAAATCCTCGAAGCAACCATGGACCCGAATCTCCTCCTCCTCAGCTACGACGTGACTTACTTCAACCACATGGGCTGGGACGATACTTTCGGCGATAGCAGATGGGATAAACGCCAACAAACTTACCTGAGAAAATGGGCTCGCACAACGAAATTCACGCCGCAGGTTATTGCGGATGGTGTGGCTGATGGAACTGGAGCTGAGAGAGGCGCTGTGGATGATATGGTCAATGCTGCTCGGGGAATGCGAAGTGGGATGTCCTGGCACATCATCGTCGATACCAATGAGACGGAACTTCGCATCGATTCAGACGGCATGGATGTTGGACTGTTTGATATCTATCTGGTGAATTATGATCCGAAGACTCAGGTTGTGAAGGTGGGCAAGGGCCCGAATAAGGGGAAGAAGATCAGCCATAGGAATTTGGTGAAGGATGTTATTAGGATTGGGGAGTGGAGTGGTGGGAACCTGACTATTGATTTACCGGATATGAGTTCCAAGGCTGGGACGGGGTTGGATACTGTTGCTATTGTTCAGGGAGCGAATGGGGGGCCGATTGTTGCTGCGCAGAAGCTTTGAATCTGGTTGGAAGTGGTCTTGATCAAGGGGTGTTGAGTCTTGAACTTGGCACTGTTGCGGGGAGGCAGAATTGATTTCCGGGATAGTTTCATTGCTTCTAAGAGTAAAATATGTGTGGTAAATAAGTCCTCAATCTTCACAAAGTCCTTGAAGCCAGTTTGCATCATCCTTTGGGCAAAACGCTGCCTGAACAATCCCAGTCCAGGCTCCCCCGTACCCTATCTTCGCTAACATGATGCCATTAAGCATCCAAACTGTATCTAGAAATAATTGCTCATCGCAGATCTCTCTTAACCTAAGAAGTCTTGAGTTCGCGGTCTTAGCCCAAAGTTTTGGTCAAGGAAGGGTCAACTCTAGGGCGCTCCTCGCTTAGCCAGATGATGTGAATGACAGTGAATCTTGCAAATTATCACAACCACATCCTTCCACACAGTCCATCTCTGTCGCATTATTCTTTGGAATGACCGGCTAAATCCTAGATAAAGCCCAAAAGTATATAAGTATTTTGTTCACCAAAACAGCCGCCATGTGCCAGGTCTAATTTCAGACCGAAGCACTATCAACCTAATATGCGTGCCCAATCCAACTTACGACATCATATAACCTCATCACCGACTCTATCGAATATTTTATGAATTTCCCAGACCACCCATATTATATAATCACCGCAAGTTACGCAAGCTCCGTTCTCTTAGAGGATTCTCGCCAATATACACTCGTTAGCTACCAAGGTAGAGAAAGCAAAGTCCCTTCAAGTCAGATCCAATCGTGCTGATCTCATATCACCGCCGCCCCCATCTCTAGCCTCTAGGGTGGTGTGCACACACCAATCCTATCAACTTTGTATTATATTTGGAAATAGAAAATATATTGCATTGTTTTAAAGCTAATAGCTGGGACTGAAACAGATTCATGAACACTAGGTGGAAGCGCGAATCCGTCGCCGATCACGGATGCAAATACAATAGCCGGCTATTCCTATCACTAGATGGAAGACCCTACACCGGTCAGTTTTGTTCCTTTCGTTCCGTAATTTACTTACGATACGACAATAATAATTCCAAGACAAAACGACCACCATGAGTTTTCTGCACTAGATTTCACTCATGGTAACGGCTTGTGTTGATCTGGACCATCTGCTGGCACGATTTCAAATCCTCCAGGACGAAGAAAGAAGTTGGCAAGCGTGAAGGATCCTGTCCAGAGGAAACTCAAAACGTCCATGGTGATTACTGTGCTTGGTGACGAACGGGCGATAGGACTTCGTGAGAGGGCTTAAATTTATTTCGTATCAATGAGGATACACCAGACTGACTGCATTGCATCGGTTTGTTAGCATCTTTCTTGAATCTTAAGATAGGCCACATACATACAGCTATGTAAGCCACAACAATCATATTGTGGAAAACAACATGGTAGCGAATGAAGAAAGCCAGGTAAACAACGGATAGTAAAACTCCAAAGATACGCGTGATCAGACTCGGGATTCCCCTCGATTTGTGAATGCGTGACCCTCCTCTATGAGCCACGCCATCTCGTCGCGCTTCCTGCAACTCCATCCCATCTGTATCTTCTCTGTTCGCAGGTCCATGGTACGGATGGGACATTGTCGCCGTTTCCTTCATTCCGGATTTGAACTTGGATTGGCAGGAAGTAGAAGACGATTTTCAACCGTGAGACACAGGGAGGAGAAGGAGAATGGTGGCTATCTGTGGAAAGTCGCACTCGCGGCAGTTCTATTTAACATTTATCCACTCGTATTGGGGTTGAGCATTTCCTCGCCGCAGGAGACGGATTTAGCCTTATCATTGTAACCGAAATTCGACTTCACTTGACATCGCAGTAAGGGTCTCGCAACCTCCGCAATACGACACTTTAAAATTCGCAACCGCTAGGGTGAAGGTTGGTCCCAGGTTCTTTACTCTATCAAATTCGATCTGGTCGTCCCCCGTCATCTGCGTAATGGTAACGAAAGAAGTCCAAGTGGGAATGCTGAAACAAGCCATAACATCAACGCTGAAGTCGATGTACACTGTCAAACGGTCAAAATTGTTCTTTCCTGGTCGAAGAAGGATAGAAATAGGTCGAGTATTTTCAAGACTCGGCTAGCGGCGAAGGAGAAAGCAAAAGAAATGCACGCTTATTCGAACCCTTTGAGCCATTGCTTTGCACGCAAGCCTTTGTAACGCCCGCAGTCTCGCAGTAACTGCAGCTTGTAGATGCGGCGAGTTGGCCTATTGGGACGGGAACTATGATAATTTAGGTGCGCTGGACAATTCGCTTCTCTTCTGGGTAGGCTGGATATCTGAGAATACACCTCTTTCCGACATCGTCTGAGCTTCTGCATTTTCAAACCTTCATCTCCTTTCACCTTCTGAATTTCTGAGAGGGAAACCGTCCGAAGTCGAATGAAAAGATTGCGATGTGACCCTCTAAAAACGAGTGTACCAGAATTTATAATCTGCGTTTCATTCAGCTGCGGCCTGCCTTCCACCACAAGCACGGATGGCAACCAGAGGCTGATACTCGTATTGAGAGGTGGTGGCTAGGATTAGAACGCATGTATCTTGCACTCTCAAAATTGTTTTCTTTCATTTTCTTGCAAGCAGGGTCTCTGGCATCGTTGTCTCTCCTCCAATCAACTTAGAACTGGACTGCCCGAATTCGTCGCAAGCCCGAGGAAAATTTAGAGAAAGGGGGCAGAGTTGAGGGCTTGGCCACGCTTCGTGGAGGACGGATCCAACTTTGTATCCTTGAATTAATGTTCAGGTTGCTCGAGCGACTGGTCAGATTCATGTGAGATGACCCCTTTTCCGCCTCGCTTATGTTCTGTTTTATTTGGATGACAGAATGCTTGCCTGCGACACGCACGAAGCCTGCGTACCTTGGTGCTCAAGAAGAGGTCTTGCGTAGGAAAAAAATCATATAGGATCCCACGTGACGCACAAAAATCTCCTGCGAGATGTGGTCTTGAGGCCAGCAGTAGTTCATAGTCTATCGTTATTGATAAATACACAGGATTGTAAGCATAGAGTCATATAAAGGTTTCAAAACCTTGTTGTTGCTCGAGCGGAATTGAGCGAGGTTCTCGTTTGACGGCGGAGTGTCCCTCTGCCAATTCATTTTGAGAGTAGTGTGATCTGGGAGTGTTTTTGTTGGCAAGATAGAGAGAATGTTGCTCGGTTCTGCTTCACAGTGATAGAGTGACTATGATGCTTACGGTAATCGATACCGTTGTTAGGTGCTTCGTTATAGGCGCGAGTATTCACGAGATAACAAAATAGAGATCTGTGTGAGGAGAAACTTGAAAGGTGTAATCCACTTTTGTTTTTCATGTCCATCAGTCTTTCCACGCCTCGATGACGTCTTTTATTTTAATGGACTTCATGCTAGATACCTGGCTGTTCTCGCGTTTTGCAGCATCAACATCGAAGTATCCCTTCGTCGAAAGAAGATAGAGGCTGGAAAAGAAGCTAATCAACGGCTCGCTTGGAGGCCCATACGCTGGCAACATGGTAACCTTCCCGGCTATAAGATCCTCTATTGTGTCACAGCTAACCTTGAACTTTCCCAGGACCTCCCCCGACATCGCTGCAAACTCGTTGATCGTCAACCTTTCTCCAACAAAGAAGTTAGTCTCCCCCCATGTGGGAAGATCCAGCATATACATGACATGCCTGGCAACATCGACGCTGTGGCTCAAAATGAGAATTTGGTCCCCGTTCCCTGGGATCGACGCACACTTATTAGCCAAGTCAATGAATAGAGGCCTTCCTTGATGCAATCGGGTGGGCACGCGAGGCCTTCCTCAGTAGTCGAGAAATATTCTGTTCGACACGATGCTGTACTCAAGCCGGGTCTTGGCCAGCACATCCCGTGCTTGTAGCTTCCAGGCGTAGGTCGGTATCATCTTGACATGTCTAAAGCACGTTTAATATTTGTACTCATGATATCCTTGTTCCAGGTCATGTAAGCTTGGATCAAGACGAGGACTTACTCAGGCGTGTAATCCGCACCGAATTCGCTGGGGAGAAACCTTTTTGTCTTTGTGCTCAGGTCAGCGGCCTTGATAAGGTTGAGCTGCGCTTGACCACTGGAACCGTCCGCGATTGAAATAGCAGAAATAATTGTAGTGACATTGCTAGTGATAGAATCATTATGTGGAACCTATCAGTATCTCAAAATAAAGTAAGAAACAGGAGGCTTCTAGCCCTCTGTCCTTCTACTCTCAAGGATAATTCGAGAGTAGAACTTGACGTACTGGGCTTCTAAGACCGACTTCAGGGCATCGACATCGCTATAATCAACGACCACGGCTTTAGGGTTGTCGATTGGCTTTCGAGTCAGAAGGATATATGCGTGAGCCTGCTGAGCTTCGAGGGCATCCCAGAATGCATGGCCCACTCCCGAAGTTCCGCCGGCCAACGCTATTTCATTCATGTTGGGAGGTTTAGATAGAAGTCTATAGTGAGCATGCGGGGAAATGTCGTCTTTATGTATTATTTGTCAGGCATGCGGACCACTGGAAATCTGAACTGTGTGTTTTCTCGGGGCAGGACCCGAGGGTCTAGCCTTTCGTTCTTCTCTACCGTTGGTTCATCGTGCTCTTGAAGTCGGACAAGGGTCTTTGAGTTCAGTGCTTAGGCAGTAGCTCGTATTCGTTCGTATTCGCTCAGCAGCGACACTACTTTTTTGTCAAACACAATAAGGAAGGAGACGCCGAAAGTGAGTCATTAGCACAAATCTGGAATATAGATTCAGGCTTTTCAACAAGTATTCCTCGCTTCGAAATCTACGACCTCCGCGGAAGGCAAGAAAGGACAGACAGACATAGGCAGGAAAGCCCGACGGCACAATTATCCCTGTGAGCAGCCAGCTAGGCATATAAAATAAGATTACTTTCACATTCTTCTAGCCTATCTATTTCATCCTTTTCTCCTTCACAACCATTACCTTCGAAGACCCTGCTTCTTGAACCTTCTCAACTGAAATTGTTCACCTCAACTGGCGCTGTCCTCGTCGAAACAACACCTCGAACAGAAAATCTGACCATGTCAGATCCTCCCGCGGGTCTATCAGATGCTACTCAGCCAAGGTCCAGTGATGGGTTGTCAATGGGAGGCTATACGCTCCTTAACATCCCGACCTTTACAGACATCAAGAGCCACCGCCAGTGGATCCGCGAACATATGGCCGCTGCATTTCGAGCCATGAATAGAGCTGGCCTTACTGAGGGTGTCGCGGGACATATCTCTGTCCGCGATCCTGAAAATAGCGAGAATTTCTGGATCAACCCGTAAGCTTCAATTTTGTATCATGTATTTTTAGTCACAGCCTTTTCATCTTGCACCTGATTTGTCTAAACAAGCCAATGATGAATTTGCTTTGCTTTATTGATCCCATCTATTTAGACTCGGCGTGCACTTTGGCATGATGAAAGCCAGCCATATGGTCCTTATTGACGCTCACGGTGACGTTGTAGGGGGAAACAAAGCCGCTGTCAACGCCGCCGGATTTCAGATCCACTCCGCGATCCACCGCCTGCGACCAGACGTTCATGCTGCTTGCCATGCTCACGGTGTCAATGGACGAGCATGGGCCGTCTTTGGTCAGCCCCTCGACATCATCACCCAAGACTCCTGTACATTATACAAAGCTCACTCTGTTTATTCCAATTTTGGAGGTACGGTCTTCGAGGGCGAGGAAGCACAGAGGCTGGCGAGCAGCGTAGCTGGAAACACTAAAGCAGTCATCTTACAAAACCACGGACTGCTTACGGTAGGGAGTACAGTTGACGAGGCAGTGTACTTGTTCATGGCTATGGAAAGGCTGTGTGAGATCCAGTTGAAGGTGGAGGCTGCCTGTGCGGGAGAGCGTGGCTTGAAGAAGACCTTGGTAACAGAGGAAGCGGCGGCATATTCGCACAAGATGGGGTCCGATCCAGTGAGTTACTCATTTTCTTTCTTAAAGGGATTGAGTTGTGCTGATCTGATTTAGGCCACGCTATACCAGGAATTCCAACCTTACTTCAAGTATGAGATGTGGAAGAGTGACGGTGAGATTTCGGCTTAGATACCTACCGCGTCACAATGGCGTAATGGAAATGTAGAGTGTACATGTGATGATGTGAGCGAGTGACCAGAAGGGACGGCGGAGGAAGTCCATATTTGAAGTGGATAAGTGCCCAAGATACTTCTCATGCTATTGTTATCTTAAATGAATGTTAAGATACTATCAGATAACCCGAAAAACGCACAAATAAAAAAACAAAAGGAGAGGTACAAATGACAAGAAAATAATGAAAAATTGAGTGACTCGCAGAACCAGATCAGCGCATTTCCCCATTCCTCCAAATTCCCATATACGAAATTTCCTTCCACGTTTCACGCTCGTTTGTCAATCTCCACCCAGTCACTATCCAGTATGTCGGTCAGCACCGCCTTTTACTTCCCTGTTGACTACTGAGTAGATCACATTGAGCTTCCACCCAACCTTCAATACTTTGGCGCTGATAAGACACAGAGCGGCGCTAAAGTAGGACGCAGCAGCGAAAATGATGAGCCTGGTGTAGTCTCCATTTACTAATGTGAGAATTTTTTCGCCGATTGGAAGTGCAGTGAGCATCCCGAAGGCAACAAACATCCAGCAAGTTACAAAGTAGCGACTATAGTGCTTGGTTTTACACAATTGGCCAATACAAACAGGACTAAGACTCAAGTTGCTACTACTAACGAAGCCGAAGATCACGGCGAAGACGATAAGCATCAATGTCGAGTTTCCTACCGAAAGCCATAAGGTAAGATATGCGACAATACATAACCTAATGCTAAGAATAAGCGTGTTCATCCATCCGATTATATCAGCAACTAATCTAACAAAGAACCTTCCGAAGAAGGATCCAGCATTCAGAATAGCAACAATCTCGAAGCCGAAGAAAGAGCTTTGTTTATAAGACGTGATATAAGAAGTGATATAAGTTAACGGAACAAAGATGCTCCACTCTATTACGAAGATCCCAAGAGACACGAATGCAAAAGGCATATCTTGATTAAACAGCCTGAACTCAGGTGACACGCTTTTGAAGCTCGCTATTGGTTTCCGAGGAAGTCTGCTTCGAACAAGCAGATTTGCTAAGATAAGAAGGAAGAAAACGATGAATCCGAGGATCCGAGTTGCCCACGCGAAGACAACCCTAGGAAATAATCTTTATAACATCAAAGGGAAGATAATACCACTAATAGAACCAGCTGTCATAGTAATTCTAATGGTATTACCACGCTTGGCAAGGAAAAAGTGTCCAATTAAGGCGATACAAGGAGTGTTAATTAAACAACCCCTAATGCCGTTCAGAATACTATAAACTATAATAAAGTGCTAATATTCTAGTTTGGGTTACTCGTCGGTTTCCTGACTTTTTTTGAAATATTACCGACCTGTACCAACAGGTCGGTATCAGCAACTTGGACATATCAGCAACTTGGACACGGCCTTTTCGGCCTATTTAATTACTTTAAAAATCCAATTCTAGTCCGTTTGACTTGATTCTTTCATAGAAAAATGCGACGTAGCTAAAAGAATAATTACCAAACCAGTGCATTAGGGCTAGGGCTAGTTAATACGGCGTTGTTTTGAGTTGAATACGAGTTTAGGATGAAGATTTTGCAGGTCTTGGCGCCTCGGAACATCCCGCAGGGCACCGACAGGGGTGCGAATCGCGTCTGGATCCCCCCCTCTAACACGTAAAAACGCGATTTATCTTACCTATACATACACATTTCAATCCGGACCACGAACTACGCCTACTATGGCGAAATCTACG
>JAFJYG010000188.1:0-71260 GCA_017366145.1 Cadophora sp. M221 | reverse complement strand
CTTGAGAACTATTGTACCTAACGATGCAGTGACCGATGTCGCTAGAGGGACAAAGGAGCGTCTTTCTGTTTCTCTGTCTTATGGATTATAGAGTAGAGAGCTTATAGATGCATAGAACTCATTAGATGGTTAGACACCTAGATCCGTTTTGAACTCCAATCGACAATTAGAAGGCCAGGAGGCACCAATGAAGTTTCTATAAAGCTCAGAAAGTTGAATACAGCGCAGTTTAGCGATAAAGTCTTCCCTATTACGCTGAAGTTGGGGGACCGCGCCCTAAAGAACTTCTTGTACTCTAATCACAATGGTTAGCACCCTTAAGTTTCAGGCTGTCGATGCCTAATATGAGTGGCCATTCGATTCTATTCTTTACTTCTACACTTTTTAGATTGACCAAGGCATTTCATATCTGTTAGATTTGATGATGCACACTGTCGATATAAACTTTAGCCTATACAAGGCATTCCAAGAATTTAAAAGGTAGGCCGTTGCTGGGATGCGTATCAGGGCAGTTAACACAATTACTGCACGGACCGGCGGACTTCCCTACAGGCATTCTCTAGGCGAGGGAAGCGGGGCGCGGGGTTGGGTGCCAAAAATTCTTGCCACTTCGTGTCTCTAGAACCATGCCTGTTTTCTAGCTTCTAATGCATTTAAGCAACAAAAAATGTTGGGGGGCTACCATGAGGTGACAGCCAAGCGCACGAATGGTAAAGGTTGTGTATGGCAGAGTCATACTCTTTTGGGAATATGAAACATGGACCATGGGCGATAATGTGTATCCCGGTTACTGTGGTCATCTTTGATGTCCCAAAGTTCTTTTGCGACACTGCAGAGCGAGGGGGGCTTCCTTTAAGATCGACAATCCCAGTATCCCCATATCAGCCTAAAGCTCTGTTAGATTTACTTGACGACATACCAAAACTGGTAGGCTTACAGTTAGTTCCTATGGCAATATTTTGGCGGAACCTAGAGTATTGACTGGATTTTATTTTGCTGTGAGTGAATTGTTAGTCTATTGTTTACTTTCACCATCGCTCTAGTGCCGGATTAAGCGAGCCCCTTACACGATCAGCAGTAGACGAGTTTTCGGCTGCAATGCTCACGTCTGGGAACGGCAGCTATCGAAAATTCCCAATGGAATTGTTTCATGGTAGCTGAAAGTAAAGCAAATCTTCTATTGGAATGATGAGTTTGGCGAATTGTATGCGAGACCGCGCATTGGAGAGTTTGGAAGGTATGGCACAACGATGCATGGCGGATGGTATGTGTGATTCATTTTCTTTTGGTTTATCTACTACCAATACGATTGAACGATCAGAAAAAAAGCCCTATCGAATAACGACGTAAAGCAAGTAAAGAGTACAGATCTAGAGGGGGCTCCGGAACTTGCAAATTTGGCATGGAAACTGCTGGGCGCTAATCTGGATTGCGATTACGGGGAAGATGTTTCTAGGTACACTCTTAAAGTTTGAGATAACCAAGGCGAAGTATTCGCAGCCCTTCAAGGAAGTAATCTAGAGGTGTAGAGAAAATACTGCAGGGCACCAATCTCGGATGTGCTCACATCGACAATCAAGAGATAGGAACGAGTAGCAATACACAGAGTCTGTCTCAAACCCCATGGAATTTGACCTCATTTTCACATAAACTCAAGTTTTCTGCAACTTGCTTTTGAGTTTTACCATATTGGTGCTGAGAGGGCGTTCAGAAAAATGGACGGACATATCAATGTGTAAGCGAAGACTTCCGTTAATTTCATGCACGCTCTTTATGCCAAGTTTCAAATCCAAAAGGAAATCACGATCCTAATTCTATTTCCAGCTATGTCAATTTTGTACCCAATGCTCGATATCATCAGCAAGTCAATCTATTCCGTATATACTGGGAGGAACGTCGTGAAACGAGCACCAGAACGTAGCTCGACAAAAGTATTAACTGAACATTACTGACAAATACGTTGAACACAAGGCCGGTCATCATTATCGGTGTCTCCGAGCTAGTGCAGACGAATCGTGTTCGTAAAAATATGTGGCGTCACTGATTTGTTTCACACGACCCAGAACAACGACACATCTATCCGGCACAGGGATATGCATGGATGGCAAAGGTTCGCCTGCCGTGTAAGGACTAGCTCATCATCTGATAGAACGTTTTCGCAACGGTCCGCTGTGGTGCAATTATTAGGTTTGATCGGTGGCCGAGCTTTTCCCGCACGGAAGACCACCTGGTGCGTGCAAGTCTAGATTGCCGAGGATCGGCCAAAGTGAGCTGAACAGTCTGAACTTTGTTCGAAGGTCCAGCCTTACAGGGCGATAGAAAGGCAAAGTTTCGAGTACATCATAAATAGACTTCAATTGCTTATATAGGCAGTGATAATCCAGTCTTTTTCGTACCTAATAATTGCGCGATACAAATACCTTGGCACCTGATTGATGTCAGAAGTAAAGATAAATGAGCTGGGGTGCGCATTGAATCGTGGAGTTTTGAGTTTTTGTCGAGTCAGGTTCAGGAACGGATTAGGAACGGATTTAGAATTTCTAGCCAAGGAAAATTGCCATGCTAGATTTCTCGGGCGACTGCAGACTATCAACCAATGAAAATACTGTTGAAGATGCCCGTGGTCTATGAAATAGGCTTTGTAGAAGGAAGCTCTTCTGAAGTCGCATAAGCCGGAATTTTTGATACAATGTGATTGTCTTATCTTTATCTTCATGATACGACCTTCCAAGCAGGAGGTCTGAGCCTCCTACGATGACCTCTGGGGTTACGGATTTCTACCAGAATCCGGTGATTCGGAAATTTGTCTCTGTCCTTACGGTGGAGAATAAGCTTTTCGCCTTGATTTCCAACCGAGCCACGATCTTCAACTAAAGTAATGCGATTGCCCATCATGCCATGAAGCTGGCGCAAAATTTCCTCAATCTGTGTCCTTGCTTTCTGTTAATTTTCTCAAGCGTCGAGACCGTCATTCTTTTGGGAAGCAGAAAATATGTGGCTAAACCATGTTTTCTATTTCGTTCTGATATGCTTCTGTCTAGAAGGCAGCTTGGCCTCGGGGCTCACATTTGAGAGAGATACGATTGCAGCGGCGCCAAATTGCTCCGTGGGTATCCCAAAGTTGATGACTCTTGGTATTGATGGCTGACTCTGCTCTGCTTAGCTGGCCTGCCTTTCGGATTTAATACCCGAGTACTGTGGTTCAGCGTCCAATACGACTTGCATTTGTACCAGCGATGAATTCACAGCTGCTGTCTCGTCTTGTGCCTACTCAGCATGTAGCACAATTCCAGAGCTCTTCCAGCTACAGAAATATTCGGCTGTATCTTGCGGAGTCAAGAGTGATAGGACTCGCTTGAATAATGTTCTCAACATGGACTATGTCGTTCCGGCTCTTACAGCAATTTTCGTGGGAGGTCGAATGGTTGCCAGAGTTAAACTGGATGTTGGTTTGGGGGCTGATGACTGGATGATATTGGCTGCGGCTATAGCGTATCTTGTGGATGGTCAGTCCCGATCTTTAGATTTTCCCACTGTTTCGTAGGGATCAGAACTCTCATTCTTGGAGCCTCCACCCTGTCTCTGACCCAATATTCACCCTTAAACTCTCACCCAAAATTCACATGCTAATTCTGATGTGTTTTTTAGTCGGTACTTCGTTGGGTTTGGTGGTGAACGGCTTTGGTCAGCATACCTATTGGTTGAGTGCGAAGCAAGTGATTACAGGAAGAAAATTCTTCTACGCCGTCGAACTGTTCTACATAATCTCTATCACGTTGACTAAGCTGTCACTATTGTTATTTTTCCTGCGCATCTTTCCCGACCACAAACTTCGGCAAGCAATCTGGATGAGCGGACTCTTTGTCCTCCTGTCCAACTTGTCCATCTTCTTATCCCTGTCATTTCAGTGTGTAAGAGAAGTCGAACACTCCTTCAATTAGACAAGGCGCTAATATTCGTGTTTAGATTCCTTTCCATGGGTTCTGGATAAATTGGATGTATAAGGTCCACCCTGTCAAGTGTATCAATGGATACGCGACGTTGGAGGCCGCGGCAGTCTTCAGCATCCTGCAAAGTGTTATGATTCTCGTCATCCCAATCCCGACTGTCTGGAAACTGAACCTTATTTGGAAGAAAAAGGCGAACCTTTTGATTATGTTTTCGGTTGGGTCTATCGCACTCCTATGCAGTTTCATGCGACTGCCGTCGCTGGTACGCCTTGATCATTCAAGTGACTTGTCATGTATGTTTATCATTATTTTATTCGAAATTTCGGAAGGATCTGGCTGATTTACGCACTTAGATGACCAAGCTCCCGTCATCATCTACTCGCATCTTGAACAGAGCGTTGGGATTATTTGTGCTTGCCTGCCCGCCTGTCGCTCACTGCTCGAATACTTATTTCCTTCGTTAAAGATGAATTTTGGAGAGACGACTACCACGGATGCCCATGCGCCAACGAATCGAACGCAATCTGCAAAGGTTTCGCGTGCTCAAGTAGAGAAGAATAGTTCAATGATGAACTTAGTTGAGCTGAACGGACGCCAAGGAGGCAATGAAGGTGCGATCGAGAGATTGAGCACTAGGACTCTGTCTTTTCATGATGATTTTGACAAGAAGAATGACGGCAATAATGACATGAGATGCCACACGACTGTTGGGATTGGACCAAGCTTAGGGGCTACGAATGGGACAGACAGCCATAGAATCTACATCACAAAGTCCGTGGAGATGGCTAGTGATAAAGTGTAGTGAATAATACGTCTTCTCAAGTCAAACTGCTATGACCATGTCTGGGAATGTCTGGCTGCAAGCCATTGATCTGCTGAGCATCTCCTGAGGGTGGCTCGGAAACAGAGTTGGCTACGATCACTGAAGGGAACGATGGCTCCCATTTATAATTTGATGGTTGATCTAGATTGGTGCTTGAGAAACTATTAGAAACCATTACCTCTCAGCATGATTGAGAAGCAGCTATCGGCAATCGATGTAAGCGAAGTCAACAATTGAATATCGTGACATGAATTATCTCCGGAATGTACTTTGGAATAGACGAGAGACAGGGCGCGCCTGAGATTTGGAATAGCAGTTATTCTGTTGTAAATAGCCTCTGTATTTAAATCCCATCAGCTGCCCACCGGGGAGTCCTGAATTTCGGTTCACCTTACCTCTGTGTCCAGCTGGGTAGCTCTTGCCTGACAAATTGCTAGCCACTTCCTTCCAGATTCACTTCCGTAAGGTAGACCCATTACGACGTCTTCCTTCCTCCCAGGAAGTAGCCCTCGCTTATCTCTATATATCAGTCTACAAAACAATCTCTGCTTCACAACATTTAGATCTGTCAACCTCAACCTCAATACTTCCCTTCCATCAGCAACCGATCCTACTTCCACCTTCTTACATACCACAATATCGGCTCCCTATTCAACTTTAACACATCCAGGGGGTATCAAGTGCTTGCTACTCGCTCAATAGCCCCGCTCAAGTTTTATGCCTTCCCTCAAATACGCTCGCCTTCAACTTCGCCTCGCAGACGAAAGATTTGCTCAAGAGAGTGTGGTACCTCTCCAAACGTAAGTCAAGGTACGCATTGCAGTCATTTTCAGGTTCTCTCCTTCATTCCTTAATTCTTTTTTTGTATAAATCTTGGTTGCAACTGTTCATCCTTCCGACCGCCTTCAACTTCATCCTCCTCTCATTTACTGCGATCCTTACAATCTCACAATCTCATTCCACAGTTGAAAATAACGTCCTCATCACCCCATCCATTAATCTACGAGCCGCATTACGATTGCAAAAGCCTGCATGAAAAATAAAAGAAGAGAGACATTTGCACTTCAGTGGCTCCTACTCCACCCTCACGCCTCTACTATTTGGACGGATCAAACTACCTTCTCTCTTTCTCGCATTAACTCTCTTCAAATTCTCACCTGTACAACTACTTTCAGTTCATCTTGGTGCAACTAGCTTTGAAAACTACTTTTCCATTCAACAAATCCGCTTCCTCGTTGACATGTCACTCTCTGGGCTGCCACATCTCACCATCTGTCTGTATTCAGCTCCTTTTTATTATTTCCTCAGCACCCCACTAACTCCTAATTACTACCAACTCTAACATTCACTTTAGGTTCACAAGAAAAATACAAACTCAGTGACCACAGCGAACATGAGTGCCCCGCAAGAGGAACCCGCAATTGCTGCGGAGTCGAATTCCACGACAGAGCTTGACCCAACTACCTCATTGAGGGAAATCCCAGTACACCATTTGGTGAAGTCTACTCCAGATGTCGAAATGCACACCACAAAGGATTCGACCACTCACGAACCAGAGCCAGACTCGGAGACAAACGCTTCTCAGAATATCTCCTCAACGGATCCCAGACCCAATCAGGTCGCAGACAGCGACGATCTCGTCTCTCAAAACAATCATCTTGACGAGAAGGACCTAGTATACCCTAGTCGGTCTACAGATGCTGACATGGCCAACTCCGAAGACAACACAGCTGTGGAAATAAATTCAACTGAGACGGTAGAAATTGGAACAGATTATCGCCATGAAATTAATATGGTTGACCATGTGCTCAACCGGGTTGATGACTTTGCCATCAAGATCTCTCAAGAAAGTATTGGTATTGAACAGCGACTGGACGGTATCGAAGATTGCAAGCCAGTCAATGCCAACGAAGTTACCACAGTCAAACAGGAAAGCACGAACCAAGAAGACGCTACAATCAAGAAACAGCTTGACCACACAATAGGTGTCACATACCAGGAGGAGCTCAAGCAAGAACATGATGAATTCAAGATATATTTTCTCAAAGATAGCCTAGAACGAGGAGTTCAGTTGTCATATATTCAGGGCCAGCAACATCGAGAAGAACTTGATCTGGGAAGCTTAAGGGCCTTTCAACCATCTGCTTTTGAGACCACCCATGAAAATGGCAAGTTCGGAGAGGCGATGGCCGATCATGCTATATTCCACAAGCGGAAGCAGCCTCATGAAGAGTCAAAGAGGTAAACAAACAGACCTCAAGCTACAATCCACTTGACATTTCCGTACCGAGCTAACGATTATTTCTAGTAGCAGGGAGTTATGCAAGAAGCTGACGGAGCACATGGAAAATCTAAGCGAAGATCAGAAAGCCAGTCAACCGGCTCCTAAGCGCCTGAAAATATCCAAAACGTCTCAACAGGAGCAGGAGCAAAATCACCAAGCTCAGACCAAAGCCGCTCGTATAAATGGCCGAGGGGATTCTGCCAGAAATTTGACGTTAAAGACGAATCATGGAAGTGTCCCTACACTTCTGAATTCACTGACAGGTTCCAATTCAGTTGATGCTCTGCGTACCGAAAAATTCCATGAGAAGGCTTCTGAAGTCAAAGCTAAGGGCTGGGGACAACAATTTCGCAGACTGATAGCGAATTGCCCCAAGACGAGCGATGAAAAGAAAAACCGATCAGATCTTGGCGACCTAGAGATGGCTGTCAAGAACTTTGGTAAAAAGCTCAAGGCAGTTGATGGGGTATGGATGTTGAATGGAATGACCAGCAGTAAGTACTCGTCCTATCTCAGAACCTCGGTCTTGTAGTTAATCAAATCAGGCCTCCTGCATCATCAAATCATCGGGGTTGATTGGATGCTCGGAAGAGAACAATCGCTTGATGGTTGCAAAGGTGGAATCTTGGCGGATTCAATGGTGAGATATACTTAAACTTCTAGGTCAAGAGCAAGGCTTATTCTGTGTAGGGCTTAGGAAAGACTGTGCAGACTCTAGCCGTATGGTGATCCTTTCCTTCTATCGTACCTGAACTAACATTCTAGACTATGGTGGCCAATTTGCCAAAGGGGAAGCCAAAAGGGCAGAATGAAGAAAGACAGAAGAGAAGCACTTTGATCATAGTTGGACCTTCTTTGGTAAGCCACTGGCCAATTTAACAAGAAATGCTGCTAACTGAGGCATAGCTGGCGCAATGGGTATCCGAAATAGACAAGCACACCTCGGACAGAGCTTTCCGAGGGGTCACAATATATGATGCTAAGAAGGCCCACAGAATCACCGATTCTGACATTGTTTTGGCATCGTATGGAGACGTTACAAGAAGTTGCCCGTTTCCTGACAGGGCTATTCGGACGGGGTTGAAAGGTGTTGACCGGACACTGCCAGGGGCTTGGAGGCCGCAGAAGTTGATTCCGCAGCAGTTGAGAAGTGGATTGAGAATAAAATGCCCGACGACACTAAAGACTTGCACAAGGTTGAATGGTACAGGGTAAGTTTTCCTTTTGACCTACAACGCCGATCACAGAATGTCCTCACTCTCCCACCGCACATGCAGCCTAGTGAAATATTCTTTATCTTTGGGTGTTGATCCGAGCTAACAATCGATGATTAGATCGTGATTGATGAGGCTGTGAGTACCCTTCTTTGACAGCAAGAAGTCAAGCTAAATTGATGGCAGCACAAATAAAAAACCACGAGTCTCGCATCAGCTACGCCGTCAACGCATTGAAAGGAAAACACAGATGGGCTTTGAGCGGAGTAAGATATTTCATGTCCTTTACACCGTTGCCGCTAACTGAGATAAATAGACCCCGATTATGAACAGTTACGAAGGTATGATTGATTCCTGTCCCCTCCAAACTTGGCCCAACTCACGTTTCTAAGAGCTGTACCCATACTTTCGGTTCTTTCGCGAGCCAGAAGCCAAAAGTCTTCAGATGTGAGCCTCCAGCCCCACCACAACCCATATACCAAAGGTTACATGGAATGCTTACAAAAAGATAGGTTCAGAGCAAATTTCTGCAACATTGAAAAGGTAAAATCGACCCCGAGTGCTTACCTGCTGGACTGATAGTTTATGTTCTGTAGAAGCCAGAGAACTTAGAGAGATTGGACAACGCGCTGGCGAGATTGCTCCTTAGGTTAGTCGACTAGCCATCTTTTGCGCTCAAGCTACAATATTTACTGACGATTTAAAATGTAAGCCGGACGATGGATCATCAATTCATGGGCAGACCGATTATAGATCTTCCCCAGACACATCAATCTGACGATAAATTGGAGCCCAGTCCTCAAGAGAAGATTCTCTACAAGGCAATGGAAGGTAGATTCATCAAGGAGCTCAACGAGGCTCTGAAGGATCCAATTGAAGGCGGAGAGGAGGAAACCCAATTAAGTCCGAAAGAAGTCGAGGAGAGTGACGAAAAGGAAGACTGCGAAGGAGAGGGCAAGCCGAAGAAGGAAGATGAACAACTGAAAGACATGCTCATTGGGTTAACGAGGCTTCGACAGTAAGTCGTTCTCAATTCCGACTGCTATTGATCATTTTGACTAATTTGCGCTTACTAGAATGACCGCTCATCCGCTACTCGCGGAACAAGACATCCAGGTAAGAATTGAAGCTTGAACGAGATGTGCAATGACTGAAGGCTATCTATTATCTTCAAAAAATTTTCGACATTCCAGAACTGGAAGCAATTTACCAACAACTTGTTGATCTCAATCAACCCAAGAACCTGGTATTTCAACGTAAGTTTCTTTGCTTCAGGTGTGGGGCTTTCTGACATATTTCAGGTATTGGGGTCCTACTCCAGCAGAAGAAGAGGGGATACACAGAGTATGCCAAACGTGAAAGCCACGGAGCTATATGTCGTATCTGCTGGGACATGGCTGTTGATGCACGAGTTATCTCCCTCTGCAAACATCATTTCTGCAGATCATGCATCGAAAGGTATGCTGAGGTTGAGGTAGCTCAGGGTAAAGATGTAGATGGCGGCCAAAACTTTGAAGAAATCTTGTTAATTTTGTCTAGGAACCGGAATGCCCATCATGCCACGCTTCATTTGATACTACGGCCTTGAAAGAACCATCACAGCTTCGGAAATCCAAGAAACCCGCAAAGTCACCCAATTCAAAATCCGAAAAGAAGTCTGAGAAGAAATCCAACAAGAACGCCGAAAAGAAGGCTGGCGAAAAACCTGAGAAAAAGACAAAGAAGATCAAGCAGAAGGGCGTGGATTACATGGGAAATTTACCGGTAGCTCCATTCATGCCATGGCTGGCTGACTTCGACTCCGACTCGTCAGAGATGCCCCCAAGCACCAAATTGACTGCATTGGTGAAACAAATTAAAGAGTGGATTGCAACAGCGCCGTCTGACAAGATCATTATTTTCACCCAATGGCGAGCATTCGCCGCTATCGACGGCCGTGTACTGGAGAGAGAAAATATTCCTTTTGTTTACTTTACCGTGAGCCAGATGATGCACCACTGTATCTTGCACTTTACTAACTTTTCATCAGGGCGACATGACCATCAAGGCTCGCCAGGATGCTACTGCTCAGTTCAGATCCAACCCCGCAGTCAAGGTAATGGTGGCAACACTCAAGACAGCAGGAGAGGGTTTAAACTTGGAATTTGCCAATAGAGTTATATCCACGTATGGCCTCCGAATATTAAATATTGAGATACAGCATACTAATGATTTTACAGCGACTTGTGGTGGAACGCATGCGCGTACGCTGAGTTCCATCCTGTTAATCTAGAATCTTCACTAACAACTTCGTAGCGAACGTCAGGCTTTTGCTAGAGTTTACCGCATTGGACAGAACAAGGAGACTCATTCCAACCGCCTGATCGTTTCCGACTCTGTCGATGACAGAATTTTGGAAAGTAAGTTGCTTGAAACCCCTCTTTGTTCAGTATGAGACTAACGCTTCCTCGATAGTGCAAACACAGAAACTCGCAATGGTCGACCAAGTGATGAAGCCAAAGATGTCTCGCCTCGAGATGGCCAAGCTTTTCGGACGAGCTCGCAAGGGTCAGTTGAGAACATTCTGTACTTTTAGCGGAAGGGTTAACAGACATCAGACAAAAATGGCGCCATTCAAGTTGAGCCTTCAAGCGGCAAGGAGGTTGAGGGCGACGATTTCAACGAGTCGGGCTCAGAGGGCGCAGAAGACCAGCCGGATACCAAGATGGATGACTCCGATTCTGATGATTCATACAACGACGATATATGACTAGATTGGAGGTTTGCTTGACCACAGTTGCTGCATTTCGGACACACACATCGACAAACATATTTAGGCTCATGGTGCTGAGATGAGAGACCTAGTCTTTCGGAACAAGAGCTCTCATATAATCCGGCATGCATGACCACGTATCATAACTGTTAGATTTAAAATTAAATGTAAAATATCTATTCAAAAATTCTCTCACACAATCACTCCCTAAGTATTTCAATGTGAGTGACAGGCTATCCGAAAGTAACACCAGCGCCCTTTGTACGTATTCTTCAGGAGCCGCCATCTTTCCATTCACCAAATTCGAGAAATGCTTTTCAGTCTCTGGTTTTTGATCTCTCGACTTATTGATGAGCTGAGGGTTTCAAGCAGTGGTGGTCAAGTTCAAGGTTCCAGAAAGTCTAGGTTCGAAAGCAGGTGAAAGGGCGCTGGGGTTTAGCGAGTACGGCCTGGAATTCAGGTAAGTGCGGGGTAATTCGCCCCTGACGTTGGACCCTTCTTTACTTTGCTAGCGACTATCATCCGGGTGAGATAAGGAAAAAATATTCGCACATCTGATTTCCGTATTGGATAATAAACTACAAGCTTCAAATGCCAAAAACCACCTTTGAAAATTAAACGGAAAGTCATTCAATTGATGTGTGTGATATTAAATAGAATTCTACAACCAACCGCTCTTCCCTCGCTAAAGCTTTCTCTTGTTTACAAGTACAACTTCCTCTTATCAAGCCCAACAGCCATCTCTTCACTCCCTATTCCCAGTCGTCCAACTCGAACAGCCACACCTGTACCGATTTCACAACCGCCCTCCACATCTCCCAGATCCCCTAACTTAATCCTCACGTCTTGGCAGAGCCGACTTCTTTCAAACCCGTCGATGCCTACACCCCCACCGGGAAACGACACATATTGACTTTCTCGACATAAACTCGATACGAAACTCAGGTACTCGCGTGTGAGAGTCTGGCGCGAGAGGATGGCTGCAAAGAGCGCGGAGAGGAACACGAAAAGCGTGCTGAAGATGAAGAGGGATGTCCAGACCCAGGATATGGAGAATACTGTGATGGTGGTGGTGAGTTTTCCGGGGACGGTGAGTGTGGCTGGGAGAGCGGAGATCTGGGCTGAGAGGAGAGTGGAGGTGTTGGCTGTTATGAAGATTGGAGTTGGAGGGGTGTCGTGCTTGAGGGAGGAGGGTGCATTGGGTAGACTGCCTTCTAGGAAGGTGTTTATGATTTGGCTGAGTCGGTGGCTTATGTCTTCTAGGGAGACGGTGAGGAGGCGGCTCTCGTTGGAGCTAGAGCTGGAGGTGGGGGGTTGAGATACGGTGGCTGTGGATTGGATGTAGGTGTTTGAGAAGGGTTTTATGAGGTAGTTTTGCATTAGGTCGATATTATTTGCGGAGGGTGTTGTGAATGGAAGGAGAGATGTGAGGCTGAGGAATGTTGATAGTATTGAGAATGATGTTAATGCTGTAGGAATGTGTGGGAGGAGCGAGAGGCGTTGCGCGATTATGCCGCAGGTGGCTGGTGCTGTTGAGGAGGATTTGTCGCACCGGACGGTGGATTCGACGTAAGCTTGCGAAGGGACACAATACACCGATGTGACGTTCTGACGGCCAGTAAAATCTTGGTAGAGAAAGAGACCAGGTAGATAGGCTTTTGATGCTATGTCTGATGGGAGACTATCGAGAGCTTTGACTGATGAATTTGGGAGGAGCGAGGTAATATCCTCGCCTACATATCCCATGGCCCATGTTGTGGTAGCTGAAATGTTTTGACTCGAATTAAATGGCCCTGTTGTAGATATCAGGCCGGGATTTGTGAAGAAATTAGGACCGCGAACAAGTTGGGAAGTGATGTTAGAACATGAAAGTTCCATGTATGTCGACTCGATGTTGAGAGTGGTATTTCCAATCGGTATATTGGAAATTGGAATGCCGAATAAAGAAGTGTATATAGGAGTGTAGCCAGTCTCTGGGATCCGTCGCCAGCCGTTCTCATCTGCACCGATGTTCGAAAGGCTGGAGAAGAGAGGTATTCTGACATTACCCCAAATGTCCATTGAGCTGTTCTTGGCTTCGTCTGGTGTTAGTATAGCCGAACTAAACATAGCAGCAAATGCCGAGAACCAAGTGTTGAAAATTGGACCGCTAGCACGACTCGCTTGTCTTGAATTGCTATATGCAATTTCCGAATCTGATGAAGAGAGCTTTGATGTTGTGGAAAGTATTCGGAGGACGGATTGCGATCCGAGGGGTGACAATAGCCACAAGAGCACTAATCCAAGACTCACGATCCCAATCGACCGTAGCCTGGCTTGAGTGATGATTGTACCTCCCACCGTCCGACTGCCCACCAGTCGTTCGAGAAGTCCAAGCGAAGCTCCCTTCTCTAATTTCCAAGAGGCGACTTTCATCATAGCTCTACCAACCACAAGCGAGAAACATAAGGGGAACAACGTAGCTGCCTAGGGAACGTCAGTATCAATCCAAAGGTAAAAAAAGTTCACACATACCCCTTTTATACACTGTTCCAAGACGTTTTTCTTGTTATCATCAACCGTCTCTCCATCAACCCATATCAGAGCTCCAGCCAGTGCACCAAATGGTAACGGAATCGCAATAGTCACGATATCGACCACAACACCTCGCCACCACTCTCTCCTACTCCTCCTCAAAGTCTGCGGTACACCACTCCAGACCGGACTTTCTCTCCCTTCAAAACCACCTCTAATACCACCAATCCCTACAGATTTCGGCTCTCCAATTGGTCTATCAAATCGGAACTCCTTCGTCGTTGTCGAATACTGGAAGAAATTCTTCGGACTATTCGGTAGGAGATTTTGCGATTCCGAGAGCCCTCTTGAGTGGGAGTTGGAGTGTGGACTGGTGGCTTGAACTGGCGATTGGATACCCGCTGGTTCTATCTCGATTACGTCCATGAAGAGCTCGTCATGGTCGCTTTCTCGGACTGTGTCCATCGTCCGGTTGATAGCTCCATCTCGTTGTCCTCCTGGAATATTGTCCATCTTTGGTTCATGGGTTGGCCGTGCTTAACTTAACTCAACTTAAGCTTAAGCTCAATCTCCACTTGAAGCTCCAGCTCGCCATATATGAAGGCTTGAGCTACTCATACAGGAGCGGGAAGATCAAGGGACGAAATGAACCGAGAGTGAAAGCTGGGATAGGAGAAGTAGGGCTGCATGGTGCCGTGGGTAAATGCAAAGGGCCTAGCTAGCTTATATATGAATCGCGAGGATTGCTTGATAAGGAAAAGTTGGGTTTGGTAGGTTTGTTGTGCTTTGCTTTGCTCTGGGTGCCGTGCAACGGAGGAACCTGGAAGGAATGCGGAGGGAGAGATTATTGAGAATTGAGGCATGGATGATGGTGTGTGTCTCCCCTGTACAAGCCCATGCCGCTGTCTAGGGAGCTGAAAATAGACAGAGGCCGCTGGTCAAAGACCCCTGTGGGAGTTGGGTGGTGAGTGTGTGTGTCTGTGCGGATGAACTGCTGGGGGGGGGCAGGTCCCCTGTGGATTTGCATGAACGAGAGGCGCTCAGCCTCGCTAAGCTGCCTCGCTCTCCCAACTCACAACACTTCCAGCGTTTGAGCGTACCGCGATAGCGGGAGTCGAGACGCAATCGATGGCAGTTGTGTGGGGAGAGGTACTGCATTGTTCAATAGCCAATATTGGTGATCTGGGGTTGCAAGGTGTATGTTGTGTTCCTGTCGCGCATAGAGTTGGGTTCTTGGAAGCGATAAAGCCCGATGGTTGTCGATCAGCCTCGCCTCCAGAATGTTTGCCAACATGGGATCGAGGCTTATCAGGAGGAAGATAGTAGCGTTTGCTGTGTGTGGTCTGACGCCGTCCGTGCGTGGCAGGTCTTGGTGGGCTTCTAAAGTCTCTGGCATTGCTTGCGTCTTGACACTTCGTCCCAGATCTGACTGATGTTATCCAGACTCGCACCGCCCCAGGTTGACAAAGGATAATAATTCAAGTGCTCCTGAAACTTCGTAACTCGTTTTTCTCTCGTTTCTTAAAGCTGCCTTCCTCTACATGCTTCAGAAATCCATCTGCCGTGATCCATGAGCCTTCACGACAACCCACCAACATCCTCTATTCCTCAGACATCACCAACAAGGCTCACATACCCTAAAGCGGAAACTCAACCAAACTGGCTGAAATTCCAGGGCCACGAAACATCAAACAATGCACCAATCAAACAGCTTAGTCGGGATCAGGAAAATCATAAATGCGAAGCTCGTCACAATCGCGCATGTACGTACATAAGATGTACGCAGGTACACTACATTTCAGCCGTATGACATCTGCAGCGTTGAATTCGAGAGCTGATTGGTTTAATGGTTCGTTTCCAGAATGGACGTAAGATACAGTATATGCAAGGCGCCAGAGTGACAGATAACGTGAGCTGAGTGTGATTCGCACGTCAGGATCGTGGCCGTGCTATTGGCTCTTCCAACAGCCTTTCACGTCTTAATAGGCTTTATATTAATCTCCACTTCTCCCTCTTCGTCGCTTTCGGGTTCATGGCAAACTCCCTTTCTTACCTTACCCCCACTTGTATTTTTCAGCCCTAGAAAAGTCTCCACATCTCTCTTGTCCTCCCCCACTGTCAAAAGACCATATCCGGGTGATGTTTCCGGATGACGATTTTGTTTCTCTTGCCTTCATTGGACGCTTCAGACGAACTGCTGCTGAAGAACCCAATGCGGCTCCGTCCGAGTCCCAGCCCCGTGCCAGATGGAGGAGTGATGAGAAGAAGCTGGGCATGAATAATTGATTGGTCAATTGAGAAATGAACGACCTCCCTGATATGCGAACCCAGATCACCGGATATTCCGGTTTTCAGCTTCACAGGCACTTATCATTCAATACTGACATGCGGGTAGAAGTGCATTCGGAGTTGCTTTGCATTTCTTTTCTTTTCAGTCTGCCGCGTCATTGAAACGTACGATTCTCTGGTAATGGCGTTCAAGAAAGCAGCTGCAGAAATAGATGTTTGATAAAACTTCAATACATGCGTGCAAAGTTTGGATCGCATACTCCCCGAGGCTTGGAGGAGAAGGTTGGTAAATGGTAATTGTAAACAGAAAACACGCGTGTGCGGGCGGGCGGCATCACGGCATGAACGCCCCCGCATTGTTACCCAAACTATTGTTGCAGAAACACAAGTTACGCATTATGGATGCAGAATCCGATCGACAAGAAATATTGGCTGGCTTGATATCGTTTCAGCGCAGTGCAACGTAAAACTAAAAGTGGCTGGCTGCATGCCTTGAAGATCACTCGATCTGGTCATATCTGGCGAATGGAACCAAAATGCACAGCTGCAGTACATACGCAAGAGTACGTGATACGGATCAGGAAATCATTCAAAGGAGGTGGGTTATCGAGTTGTATTGTACAACGCTGCAAAATGCTAAATACTTCAAAAGTCTATATCACAACTCATCGTGTGTCTTTTCGTCTGCGGCATCCCCCTTTGTGGTACCGTCAGCTGCTTCTTTAGCAGCGCTCTCAGCCTGGCTCTTCCTGATGAAGGCCATGATTTCTTCTTCAGTTGGCATCTCGCCATCCTCGCCGATCTTGAATGAAGGCTCGCCCTTTTCATTGAAATCGAGGGTCTTCTCGGCCTTGTTCGCCGACTCCGTCTTCGATCCACTCTTCTTTGTCTTTTTCGCCTTTGGCTTCTTGGCCGCTTTCTTCGAAGTCGGTCGGCTTGACTTGTAGGGTTGCTTCATGCTCTTCACAATGAGCTCTACATGGCTGTCGGTGAGTATTTTTGCCTTGGCTGTCATGTCCTTCGCGAAAAGGATAGGATCATCAGTGGCCTTGAGTTTCTCCTGCTGTGGGAGTTTCTCTGCCAGCCATGAAGCAATGGAGTCGTAGAGCTCCTGTTCAGCGGTCAAATCCGACTCCTTGTATGTAGGTGGAGCCAAGGTCTCTTCCTCAACGGGAGCTGAAGTTGTAGAAGAAGACTCTTCGTCCTCGAGGTCCGCAAAGTCATCCGCAACTGGTGATGGTGTAACCTTTGCAGATGCCGCAGCTGACTTGGAAGCACTGAATGCCTCGTGGTTCTTGGTGTCGTTTGCAATTTGCTCAGAGATACCCTTGATGACCGTCTGTGTTTGTTCCAAGGCGTCCCGGAGTGCCTTCAAAGCTTCTGGACGTGCCACAACCTCCGACTTGCGGATTTCAATTGGAGTGACAATGTCTTTCATCTCCTTGAGTCTGGTCTTGAGCTCCTCACGGCTTGCGTCTGCACCACCAGAGTAAATCCACTCGCTTGCGTCTTTAGCCTTGGCCTCCAAGCTAGCTCTCTCATCGCTTGTTGAGACTGCGATGAAGTCCTCATCCTCAAGGAGGTCACGAGCCTTGTACGTGAAACCCTCGAGCTGGTTGAGGGCTTCTTCTCGAAGTCCACGGGATCGGTCAGAGTCGGCGAAAGAGGATAGACGCTCCTTCATGCGGGTAATCTCCGATGCCGAGAGTTGGGGAAGGCCTCCCTTAGCGGTCGTGTATTTCAAGGGGATGACCTCCATTCGCTTGGTGATGACTGGCTTAGCATCCTTCGCTGATGGAGATGCTGAAGCTGAACCTGATGAAGAGGAGGATGTGGTTGAGGTGCTGCTAGAAGCATCGGCGGATGCACTAGAACCGGAGTCGGTCGTTTGCTCATCCGCAGAAAGTGGAACCTGGTCTTTCTTTCCAAAGCCAAAGAGACCCTTGACACTGTCGACCATGCTCTCCTTTTCTTCAGTTGCATTCTCAACTTCGCAGTCGACAATGAGCTTGAGAACTTCAAGTTCGCCGTTAGCGGGGGACAAACGAGTGCTCAGCTTGACGTTGATGCCTCCATCAGTGCAACCATACTTTTCCTTGAGCTGTGTTACTGACTCGGTCAAATTTTGTGTTGTAAGAGTCAAAATGACCTTCTCTGCACTGCCGGGTGAGACGTTCTCGGCAGATCCAACGTGTTGATAGAACTCAAGAGCGAACGGATCATGTTGGTTCTTGAAGGAATATTGCTTGACAGCTCCGAGGAAGGAAGTTGGCTGATATAGTCTCTGATGTTGTGGCTTCTCGTAGATGTTGGTCCACTTCACGCCAGCTGCATAGGCAGCTCCTTCAGAAGCCCGAATCTCCTTCACCCTGAAAGACGGGCTCAATCCTGCACCTCTAAACCCAGCACCAAAGACAGCCGCCTCATCGGAATTGACATTGGTGCGGATCTTTTCTGGGTTTCCAATGAACTTCTCAAGCTCCTTTTGAACGAATGGGGTTCGAATGGCTCCACCGTGGAGAATAACCGAGTCGATGTCTTGAACCTCAAGCCCGGCCATATCCAAAGCCTTTTGCATTGTATCACTGACACGTGCAGCATAAGACTCGGTCATCTTTTCGAAGCCCTCACGGGTGATCTTGTATCGGAAATCAATATCCTCGTACAATCCCTCGAATCCGGATTGGGTGTTTTGGTTTGCGCTGAGAATTTGTCTGAGTCTCTCAGCCTCCTTCCAAAGTTTTGCTGCGGCTCGGCCGTGTCCTTGGACAGCCTCAACAGTTGGTGCAATGCTCTTTGCCGCTGGGGAAGCAATAAATTGCGCAATCATATCATCAACAATGACGGCATTAAGCGCATCACCACCAAGTGTTCTGTCCCATCCACTACCCACGACCTGAACCTCCTGAATTGTCTTGTTGAACTTTCCGACATCCTTCACAGTTCGACCCTGGAATTTCAAGATTGAAGCCTTTGTGGATCCAGCACCCATGTCGAAAACCATGTGGTTCTCTGGCTTGCCTCCCTCATTGATGCTCTTGAAAATTCGAGATGTAGCGTAGTTCACACCAACTGCCAATCCATCACTGATCAGTTCCAATACTCTGAGGCCAGCCAAATCTGCTGCCAGAATCACAGCTCTCTTCTCCTCTGCGGAAAAGAATGTGGGGACCGTGATGACCAGATCCTTCACGCTGCTTCCCTTCCCAGCTAGAGCTTCAGCGTTCTTTTGTATGCTCTGAAGCTCCATTGCTAGTATTTCTTCCACCGTCCATACCTCCTCATCCGCCGCGAAAGCACCACTTCGAAATGCGGCTGTACCCCTTGTCTTATCTGTCTCCAACTTCAAAGCAGGATGCCTCAGTGCATATTCTTGTACTACTGAATTGTCCGTACCAAGGCCCAAGAGTCTCTTGAGGTTTGGGTACACATCTCCAGGGAATCTCGCAGCCAAAGCCACAGCGTCTGACCCATACACCCTTTCTGGGAAATCCCCACTCTTGATGTTCTTTGCAGGCTTGAATGCCACCGCAGATGTCTCTTTCCGTCTTGAGTCTTTCGTGAGGACAATGTCGAGTGGGATTCCTGGCTTAACAAGCGCGGCTTTGATGTATTCGGTGCCCAGATCCACTCCCAATACGGCAGACGCAGCCAGTGCGGTAGAGCTAAAGAGGTAGAAGAGGCATAATATGGAAACGAAGGGCGACGAGTGCATTTTAATTGAGGAAATTCGGAACGAAACCATGGTGGGTGGGTATGTGGAGAGAGGGAGGAGGTCCTCAAGAGTTGGTGGTTTGCGAGACTGCCAAAAGAGCGGAGGCAGTAAACTGTCTTTGGAAGGGGAGGGACAAAGGTTATTATACCCGTCCTAAAATGTCCACATAGATCTGTCCACAATTCCAGAGCGCCAGATCGCAAAAATAATAAGAATTGGACTGATGCCAAAGCTATCCTTGTCCAAGCCAAAAAGGACACTTTGCGACTTCGAGGCGGTCATTAATTTGTGGATGCCTGAATTTCTAGGCAACACGGGAGCTATTTTAAGGCTGCCTTTCTGGCTTGGCGTACCGAATGATGACATAATCATGGGTACAGGGGCAGCCCCCTGATGGAGGGGTGAAGATCTACTTCACTTCCTATCAACTCGCCGCCATACATGTCTTCAGGAATTCAATGATCGGCATCCATCACTGCACACAACCTGTCATCTGCCACGCAAATCCTCGCAATGAGTCGGTAAGTACATTGCATTGCGGGCAATTCAAAGGTAAAGCTTTACATTGCTACACAAACTGACAGTTCAAAGCAACAACTAACCACGAATGTCAACCGCGTCCTGTGAACTTCAGCCGTCATCTCATCATTCTTACCAGGCATATTCATGCAGTCATAGATTGACATACCGGAAATTCTAGCAACAGAGAAAGACGCGATTTAATCTGGAGTCTCCAACTTGGTCGAGGACATATAAATTGTATTTAAGGAGGGCGGTCGCTGGACAAGAAGATATACCGCGGAACTCCAGAAGCACACCTTCACAAATACCACACATCACCAACCTGCAAAAGGAACAACATCCAAAATGGGAACTCCATTTATAACTTTCCTCGGTCCCTCCAACCTTGACACCTACGACCCCTCAAAGCGCTCCACAGAACAAGCAGACACCATCCCCAAGACCTTCCTCGACGCCATGGAAGTACGAGAACAAGTCTTCGTAGACGAGCAAAGCGTACCTCTGGAGAACGAATTCGATCCAGACGACCACAGATCATGTCATTGGTAAGGACTTCTCCTCCCCTCATCCCCTCTCCATTTGCATTCCTCTCTACAATTGCTAACCCACCCTCTCTCCAGGGTAATCTACGCATCCATAAACACAATCACAGACCCCGAAGTCAAAGACTCTGCCGGCAACATAATAACCCGCAAGAAGAGCACCACTCGCTCAACACCCATAGGAACCATCCGCCTCGTCCCCTTCCCGCACCCACCACACCCAGAACCAGGCTCGAAATACACCGCCGACTCCATCCAGCCCTCTCCAAACCCAAATCCCACCTCAACATCCCCATCATCAACAAACCCACCCCCCTTGACCCAAGACCGCCCAACAACCTTCCACGACGGCAAAGAGCCCTACATCAAGCTCGGCCGTCTCGCCCTCCTCCGCGAATTCCGCGGTTCGGGAATAGCCAAGATGCTAGTCAGCGCAGCCGTGACGTGGATGGGGCAGAACGCGACGTATTTCAACCCATCGGTATTAGAAATGGGCGTCGATAGGATCGTGGCCGCTGCCCAAGGGGAGGTGGTACCAGTGTGGAAAGGGCTGGTGTGTGTCCATGCCCAGGAACAGGTCGTGAAGGTGTGGAGGAAGTGGGGGTTTGAACTTGATGAGGGGATGGGGATGTGGGATGAGGAGGGAATTAACCATGTGGGGATGTTTATGAGGATGGATCTTGAGAAGTCTACGTCGTGAGATGGGTCTTGATCTTGAGATCGCTGTGGAGGGTTATGATTTTTATGATACATGAGGGCTTGGTTCTTGGATGTTGACTTGCATCGGTATGGAACCACTATTTCACCAATCTAGCATGATAGTTTTAATAATTAATGGCACGGAGATGTATTTAGAGGTTCTTTATATCACTTCATTACTATTTACGTAGCGTCATCATGATGAAGGAATTTCCTTGCCTTCTCTATGCAACGCCATCTAACACATATCCCATCCCTCTATACAGCACGAACTCTCCACAGCAAATTCCTCGGGTATCAAGTCAAAATCTGCTCGCCTGTGTCTCGAGCTTGCTGGCTTTTGCTCTCTCAGCTGCAGTGGAACCTAGTAGCTGGCTCTCTCATATCTTCTCCGTGACCTCTAAGAAGCAAGATCCCAAGATTCCCCAGACTCCCATAGCCAGGAGGTCTACAGCACAACAGAGCCCCGTTCATAATCTCATATCCTCTCATCTCTTATCCATCATCCATCCCCCAAACCCGCTCAAGTCTTCTCATCCCCACCCTTATAAATCGGCAAACTGGCTTTACTATCCGCAAAGCCCTTCTGCTCCATAATCGGCGAAAGGATCCCTGCACTGCCCTTCTTACTGATGCTAACCGGTGTACCCTCAAGCACAGAAGTCGAGCTCAGATTCGCATTCGGATTCACATTACCCACCATAGTACTCCGTCGACTAGGGCTCTCCGTCATCGTACTCCTCCTGCTCTCATTGAGATCGAGGACTTCCGGTACGGGTTCGACTTTCTCCTTGCCTTTCCCTCGACTCTTCGTACCCCAGAATCCTCCAGGAGATTTCATATGAGCAGAAGAAGATGACGATGAAAGGTCTTTCTTCCCCGCCAACGAACTCCCACCCCACTCCCCCAAACTCGTACTCATAAACACCCACATCCCCACAACAGCAATCAGCATGATAGCCGTCAAGAACCACGCTCCGACCCTGTCTTTCTCGGTCGCAGGACTATGTCTCAACCCAGGTGGAACGGCACTCTGATTAAACCCCGCGTCCGGATTCCCCTGGCTGGTTCCTCCGCCACTCGCAGTCACAGGTGCGTCGACATGGCGGATCAGCGTACTCTGGATAACCTCTAAAGCACACATCTGCTGTCCTGGTCCATCGGAGCCATCCCATGTTCCATTCAACCACCACTTAATACCACACAGCGTACCGTTCTCTCCACCTGTACACTGCTCCGCTGCGGCCGTGGCTGATGACAATAAGAGCGGGAAAGAGGTGTTGTAGGTATACGGTGCCATTTTCGTCGAGGCGGCCATCCACCGTGCGAGGTAGGCTTTGAATGATTTCTGGTCTGGGTTACAGACTACGTATTCTTCGCAGATTTCTTTCATGATGCCACCAGGGAAGAAGTCAGCTGCAAGGGAGTTGAGGATACCGGTCGTGCGGTTTTTCCAGAGTTCTGAACCATCAGTCTAGGAGGTGTTTGTTAGTATGAGATGTGTCCCGTGGAGGGCTTTTGATTTGGAAGACGAGGGAGGTGTACGAACGTAGTTATACATAGTAGCCGCACCCATCAGCATCGTGCCTGCATTGTAGGTCCACTGATTCCTATCCAGCTCTGTGCAATTCAACTTTTGTGCTTCGGCATTGTCATAAATATCGTAATTCTTGCTGATAAGCCCGATTCTCTCCATCCAATCCCATATCTTGATAGCCCAGTCCGCATACTTCTTGTCACCGGTATACCGCGCCAGTCTTGCTGCAATGTTGAAAAGACAGCCGTTTGAAATCGTGTTCTTGAGATCGTAACCTGTGACTTCGTAGATCTGCCAGCGTAGACCACCGTTACAGAGACTGGTATCCCAACGCCCGATCTGCTCATTGAAGACTGCTTGGACGAGGGAAAGCCAACCGGGTTGTGTAGTGAGAGGAGGATCAGGGAATTTGTTCTCGGCGGCGGACATGGCTGCCATAGCCCAGAATGCCTGGTCATCGTTTCCCAATGAGGAGCGCTGTTCTGGCGGCATGAAATCATTGTGTGGTCCAACTTGTGATTGAAGGATTTCGGTCACGAAATCGTTGAAGCTGTCGTCCCCGGTGTAGTGCCAGTAATCCAGAAGCCCTCCCATCATAGCTCCAGCTTCCCACCAGTAGTACGGACGAGGGAGGAGGAGGACGCCTATGGTTCCATCTTCTTGCTTTCCTATGAAATAGCGGAGCATGTCCGTGGCGGTGATCTTGGCAGCTGCTTTGATGGAATCTGGAAAATAGGAATATATCAGTATTGGAACTGGACAAGGTGAAATCCATGGAGGGGCAAGTACCTGTATTCTCCCAATCGACTTGAATGGCCGCTATGAGCTGTACACAGCAAAGCCATACCAAGGCCAAGCTTCGGAGTAGTTGTATCATGGCGATGCTTGTCTTGGGGATTCCGACGTTGGCGCGTGGAAGATGAGTTGTTCCTCAGTCAATGTTGACAAGCTGATAAACGAGCGTAGAGACCGAGACTGATACCGATAACGACTTTCCTATCCGTCGAGACATGGATATCGCAAGCAACCCAGATCCGACGATATTCCGTGTATATTCCCTCCCACCCCACGTTCAACAAACGACAAAGGCGACAAGCAGACAGTACCACCGCGGCACTGTAGCACGCAGAATACGATTGCGGTAACAGATCACTCAATCAGTCACGATAAGGGCATCATGTCGTCGGATAACGAAAGACAGAACAAACGAAGGAACGAAGGAACGAAGGAACGAGCAAGCATGCAGCAGCAGCAGGCGGACTGGACCCTTATGAGAATCTTATCAACCAACTCACTCACTCACCGTTGACCTTTCGCCTTTTGAGCTTGGCTTGAGTGACAGCCGTCTAAAGCAGGGCAGATAACAAACAGCACCTGCATGCAGAAGGCACTGACTGCACTCCAACATACCACTCTAGTCCATATCCAGCAGCTTACAGCCCCTGCTGCCAGTCGATACGGATCTTGGCAGTCCACTGGGAAGCGCTCTGCAGCATCATCAACCAATCGGCCATTAAAAGACCGCCTTGGAATAATTCCATTCAGCCTCGAGAGCGGGTGGCCGGGTTGTGTAACCTATCGGATTTTTTGGGGTACTGGACGGTGGGGGATCGCATTCTGGGACGGGAATTTGGCTGGGTCACGTTTAGGTCCTGTGACTCCAAAGATGATGTGAAGACTTGCAGCCAGGAGTGAGCCGGAAGGATTTCTGGCTATTCTGGATGAATTGTAAATAAGGGAAGCCGAGTTCTGATCTGATACGATCTGCTTTGATCTGAATACGAGCATCCTCGTAACCGTGACGGCTTTGTCGAGATTGACTGCCTACCATAGCTATGCTCATTGGAGGAGATTCTGGAGAGCGGCGGGAAAGAATCCAGAGCGGCCGACAAAGCTTGGAGGATTTGAAGCAAAGGATTGTCGGCGTCTTGGGAACTTATGGGATCATACGACGGATTGTAGGATTTATGGCACAGCATCTGGCCTTCGTTTGTTGACGTCAATCCAACACGGGATTTGAATTGAAGGTTGGATGAAAGTTGTGTCAGGAATGCCAGCGAGAGATGGCGGGGGTTCTAGTGTCTGACCAGCCAGGGGGTTTCGGGGATAACTGCCCTGAAGATACGGAGGGGGCAGGGCATATGATCAGGCATCTCGCTGCTACCAGGTAGAAAATGTGATGGATGGAATGTTTATTTCATCTAGATTTCAAAGATATCTTTCTTGTATAATTCAGATTATGTTAAGGATCGTTACTGATTAGAATTTAGAGATTCGCTTGAAATTAATTCACTGGATTCTTCCAAAATACGCACTAAGCAATACTGGGAAGATATACTCAATAAATCAAAGACTAAGCTCTCAAAGATAGGGATTCAAATATTTGACATCATTTGAAAGTACATCCTAATCATCTTAGCCAGTTGAAATTGTAATGATAAAGCCAGGGAAGAATTCTTGGTCAGATCAAATAATAACTGGAAATGGATTGCCTTTTGACAGGAGTCCCTTATCGGACAATCATGTATTCATGAATATTATTTAGAAGGGGCATCGCAATGTAAAAAAGACAAACATTAAAGAACTGAACCTTTATGGTTTTCATGGCCTGTTTCCTATTTCTGGAGTTCTGAGGCACTCTTCTGTGGTCTGGTTTTTTCAGCGGCGTCTTTCTAGTGAAGGCCCTCACAATTTTAAACGCAATTATTCACTCTTGCAGATGAACCCCTATTCTTAGTGTGATGTGTGCAACTACGCAAGTATGTAGATACATAGAATGTCAAATATTAGCATAACCTATTCTAGCCAGCTTAAAGTTTCTGGCTTTGATAAATAAAGTAGACGCCGAAGCTGAATGTTACAAGTCATTATTCGCATACTTGCAGTGTATTACAATTGACTTTCAGTGTGAAAAATGCCCAATTATTGTGATGTAAATTAAATCGCGTAGCATGAATCTCCAGTAACTCATTATTTCTAGTTCGTCTTACGTACAGTATTCTGTCTTGCTGTAATTAAAAAGGGTACAGAGGAAATCTAACCAACCCTTTTGAGTTTTGTTTACCTCGCTTATCTCAACCATTTGTTAGAACACTTACAAGAATCTACGTCGACTACATATTCTCCCTGCCTCCATTCTGTTGTCATATGTTCGGTCTGTTTGAATTACTGTGATTCGAGACCTTTAGAAATCCCTGTCTGCTGGTAGTGCAAAACCTTTGAAGTGTTGCAGGGCTCTCTGGCGCGAGCTCAAATCTCCACACAGCAAACCAGCAAACATTTCGAGACAAGACAGCCCATCCAGACCTACAATCCTTCGAAAGTAACTTCATTACGTAGTCTTCCCTTGTTACTTCGAGATAAATCCATTCTTGGCACGCTACTTAAAAAATTTGCATACTCGCAGGCCCCAAATTTCCTCCTACCTTCCCACCACCAACCCACCTCTTCCTTCAAAACATCTCTCGGACTACTCTTGAGAGCCACATTTCGTCTACACACGAGACAAAGCGAGAGTTGACCTGCGATTCTTGCAAGGATTGCGTCTTCCTCAGCCCAGAAGCACACAACGGACAACACCACGACGATCGGCCCAAGTGGACCTGTGCTTTTGCCTCTGTAACGGTCAGGATCTCGTCCTAAAGTACTACAACTTCCTCAATCATCATACGCAATGGCTTCTACACCCAACCCACCAGCTCCAGCTCCAGCACCAGCAGCCCCAATCCCAATCCACTTCCCCCGAATGGAAATGCAGCCCGGCAACCGTGCCCAGAGCGCTCCCCTCCAATTCCTCCAATTCTTCACCCCAGGCACAGGAAGAGGACTCCACGCAGAAGAAGCCGCCGCTCCTGGAAAGCCCCTCGCTCGTATCCAAAAGCCGCTGTTTAATATTGTACGCTCCCCCTCTCTTGTTCTCTCAATCTGCTTCCTCCATGGTGTGTCAGATCTTCTGGCTAGCTGATTGAGAAGTGTTTTTGTGGGAAGACATGAAGATGTAAAGCAAGCTGATATTATGGGGGTTAGGTCAAGAGGGGGTGCATTTAAATCACCTGTGACAATTGCTTGGCTACTCATCGGGAGGGTGGAGCTATGGATGGTATCTGCTCGAGTACAGTCAACAGCCAGGATTTCCCGAGCCCTCAATCCATGCAGTCCTGCGAAGGCTGTAAATTCTTGCATTATTGCAGTGAGGCAAGATAATATTCAATGTTTCTGCTTCCTCTTTCTTTACTGGACGAATAGCTAATCTGCCCGATCTCTTACAGAAATGCAAAAACGAGGCTTGGGCCAACCACCACAAAGCCGAATGCAACCTTCTAAAGGAAGCAATCAAATGCTTCGGCCCCAAAGAAGGAGTAGTAGATCTCCCTGTGTAACTGGGGGGATAGTTACGAGATTATATCCCAACGACTCAAAAAGCTGGAAGAGCGTAACAGCACAGAATTTGACTATCTGATCCATGGCGTAGCTAACATGATTTGTTTCCTGCAAGGCAGAGGACTCTTGGATCAGTATACCGAGGAACACTCCAGGATTCAGGAGGAAGAGGCGAGAGAAATTGACAGTTATGGAAATAGATGGGATTTCAAGGATATTTACCTTCAGGTATGTAGTTCTCTGAGTGTCTTGAGGACGAATATATACTGATTTATGTCACAGTTTGCAACTCATGGAGTTACGATTGCCCACCCGAAGATCAATATCGACGGCTTTACGGAGCACCACAGTGAGTAGGCCCAGTCTCATAATATATACACCAGAGATCCCCTTTTCTTTCAATGTTTTAACCAGTCTTATTGAAATGCAGAAACTGACACTTTACAGAGTCTTACATAGCTACCGGTACCTGCTTCGACGACTATACCTCTCAAATCAACCATTCTTGTGTGCCAAGCTGCATTTGGGTCTTCAACAAGGCCGAGCTACAGCTCCGAGCCGTGAAGAATATCCGAGCAGGAGAAGAGTTGACGGTTTCCTACGATGCATACGAGGGATCTCGAGAGGAAAACTATTCCCAGGGTACAGTTAAATCACACTGGAACGGCAACGCACACAAGAAGCGAGTCAAGAAACTTGAGGATCGCTGGGGATTCAAGTGTGCATGCACTCTCTGCCTTGGAGCAAAAGACCAGCCATTCTGGCACACCAAAGGTAGTCGTATCGACGACTTAGTCCAGCTTCTATTTAAAATAGCCAAATACCCACCTCGTAAGTGCCCTTTCTCCCATCCCCTTGTACACAAACGCCTCCCAAAAAATACTAACAAAAAGAAAAAACAGCGCAACCCATCGACGAACTCCCCAAGCTCCTCCAAATCCTCACCATCGCCTCCCAAGAAGCCCTCCCCCTCCAAAGCTTCCCCTTAAAAGCAATCCACGAGCGCATACGCAACCACCAAGCCAACTCCAACCAAGTAGACTCAGCCCTCCAAACATCCCTCACACTCTACTTCGACATCGAACCGCACTACTCCCCTCCCCTACCCCTCTCCGAACGTCTCTCTAGCCTCCGAATCCTCTCCGAATACATCGAACTCTCCACACGATCCCTAAACCTCACCTATACGGTAGAGGGCTTGTGTATCATCCAGTTCGGGATGAAGTTAAAGCTGGATCGAGATTCTGAGACGTGTTTTGGGAGGGATTCGGATGTAGCTGCTTTTTTGAGGAAGATGCTTGATGCGGAGATTAAGGCGGTGGGGATTGGTTCTATGAGGACGAAGATTGATGCTGGGTCGGTGGAGATGAGGTTTGCTTTTGAGATGAAGAGGATGTTGAGATGGGCTGGGTTTGATGAGGAGCAGATTAGGAAGGCGGAGATTGGTGAGATGCTTTGATTGGGATGCTTGGGGATGGGTTTTGATAGTTTGGGAGGCGGGGTATTTGGGGGTGTTGTTTTGGGGAAGGAAGAATGACTATAAAATAAAGCATTGGAGCGTTAATGAAAAAGTCTTGTACAATTAAACTCTTAAAAAGACTTCATACCCATTTATACCCATTTGAACAGTTTGAATTTGGTGAGGAAAAAGTAATGATAAGATGGGGCCAGCAACTTCTAAACGGGCTAAATGCATTGCCACAAGAATAATCAAATTGAATTAGCAACTCAAGTTAAATGATACAGAATAAGTTAACACCACGTACACGTTCTCTTCTCCGAATCATGACCGTCAATCATCAACCTTCTACTGTGCTAACAATACTCGTTCGAGCCGTCCGTCAGCACCTCCAACTGCTTCATTCTTCCACTAGACTGATTCTACGGCTCGATAGGACTTGACGGAACTGAAATAGAGCCTCTTACGCTTTTCCTAGCCCAAAATTCCCTCTTTGCATTTTCAATACTCTCGGCCAGTAGCTTCTGCTCCAATTCTCTCTCTCCCTCGATTTTCTCTGCCTCCATCTTCCCATTAACCACAAGTGCAGACGATTCAGGCAGGCCAACTCCAGGGTGGATATTTATGGTCTCCACGCGATGAGATGTCTGTGGATCTTCGAAGCTGCCAGGAACAAGAAGCTGATTTTCGGTTGTCGTAACGTGCTTCTTTGCGGTGATAAGTGGGAACAGGAGATGTATCGTTGGCTGCTCCTCGCCATCTCTGGGGGAAAGTGGGCGTGTTGGTTCTGGCTCGAAAACGGTGGATCGCCATTGATCATGGCACTTGGGATCGAGAGTCTGGCAGACGCTGATTTCCAATTCGTCTTGCTGAGCTTCGTTCCAGAGATTGATGGCAGCCTTGGCAAGGCCTGAGAGATCAGCCTCAAGGTCAGTTCTTCGAAGCGGAGTCACCAGCGCGCTGAGTACACGAAGTACAACCTCAACAAATCTCTCTACACGAAAAGAGGTTTTGTTGGCTTCTAACAACGAGAGTCCCCTGGTCGTAAATGTAGACCAAACCCTAGCACTGCGGTCTCCATCTACGCTGCCTTGATATGAAGCGCCCAGCGCAGTGGCAATATCGCCTAAAAGGGTTGCAGCTTCTGGATTTTGGAGTGTCTTCTCGGAAGAGAAGGGTTGCCATACGATGGCACAAAGCTGTGCTGTCATGACTCGTTCCGCATGAGCTTCACGAAGTCTCGCAGAATCATCGCTGTCAGAGAATGGGATTGATCCGAAGCAGGAGTCCACCTTGAGGACATTTTCTTGAACTTGTCGAAGATTCTTTCATTTATCAGCCTTTGAATACCCAATGGCCTTGAGTGTGTGCTCACATCCACTTCCAAATTTGCAAAGTACCGACTGGAGATTGATGCTATCTGAGAAAAGATCTCGGAGAATCCAACATTGCTGCGACGTGTTAGTTGTGCATCATGGTGGGATGGAAAAACTCAGAGAGGTACTGACTAAAACTCTGGCGTCTTCGCAGTCAAGGTAAACTCATTCTTGACCCTTTTCAACTCCTTCTCAAATCGCAAAACCTCGTTGTCGGCGACATCTCTCAGTCGCTCCATCTTCTCTAGTTTCTGCTGCACGGCTTTCAGTTCAACTTTCTGTCTCTGAAATTGCATCTTGCAAGCAGCAAGTTCAGCTGTAAGTGCCGTTTTCTTAGTTTCAAGATCCGAGATAGTTTTCTTGTCGGATTCCTCTCGTTGCTTCGTGCTCTTCTCCAAAATCTCCCTGTCATCTTTAAAAGACTTCTCCAAATTCTCCCTGCGGTCTTTAAAAGACTTCTCCATAGCATCAACCTCCTTCTTCAGGTCGATATCGTACTGATCGCTTCGGTCCTGCTCAAGCTGTCTGGCTTTGGCCTCCTCGCTCTGCTTGTCTCGCATGAATTCGCCCTTCATGTCCTCAAATTTTTTTTTATCATCAGCGAGAATCTTCTTGCCGTGCTCTAATTTACCCTTAACCTCCTCATTCCTCTCCAACATGACTTCAAGAGCGTCCTTTCGCCTCTTAATTTCTGAATCTTTGTTACAGCAGAGGTCCTCCAGCTCAACAACTCTTTTGCGATTTTCAGCTCCATCTCGAATATCCCGCGCATACCTTTGGTACAGCTTGGTAACGAATTCATTGGCTTGATGGGCCGAGTCAATCGCGCACATGAGTTCGTTGATGCCAGTGTGCAATTCAATGTTCTCATTACCTTCGGGGACATTGTACTGTGTGATTGATTTTCCGTTTCTCTTTTTCTTGGAGCGAGATGATGAACCATGGCCACTACTGTCATCTTCGTTTGCATTACCGAGTTGTGGCATCTTGATTGAAGACCTCTGTGTAGACAACCTATCAGTATTTAGAGCTCCAGGTTTGTTCTCCCCACATACCGAAGAGCTTCCTTCTCTTCCTCTCTTTGAAGCTGTTGGTATCCACAACCGTCTGGTAAGTGAGTCAAGAGTAGACTCAAGTCGGGTGAGCTCGCGATTCTTCTCTATCGAAAACGTGTAATTTGGGAAACCTCCCATGAAATGGTGAGGATGAGGATAATACCCAAAATTTACTCGGGATAGAACGAAGGGGAATGTTGACTTCAAATTCGTTTGCATGGAATCCTATATCATCAAATATACTCTCACTCCTCTTGTTATTCTCCACGTCTCCACCTCCTTCCACCCATCTCATTTTTCAACTCCAACGGGTCGCCGCATCACATAGACCTCCAAAGCAACTCACTCACAACAAGGCTTCCACCCTACACGAGGTCTTTCTGCACATGCCCACACCGATGCCAACATCATCCCATTTCACCATCCACCCTGCAGCCTCCCATCGCGCGGTGATAACCGATCCCGCATTATCGAGCAAATCGACAACGAGTCTTCATCCCACACTCGAGGGATGATGCATTCGGTAATGGTTTCAGTGGCCTCTAGGGACTTGTCACGTATCCGCCTTGCATGCTATGTGACAACTGCATTGTTCTGGCCGTCCAGTTGCAGAGTGCCAGATATGCGGGGTGCTGGATTGAGGAGGGTGAGGCTTTGTCTTGTTGACCAATTGGGGGGTGGGAATCCGTTTGCGTTTGCTCCTCCCTTCTCGCTTATTGGTTGATGAGACTCTGTTTTGAGAGCTGGCATCATTCCATCTTTAGACTGTGGCAATGAATCGATTATGTCTGTTAGGGAAGGTATATGATTCTCCAGACTCCTGCGACTCGGATATGAATATCTTGCAAGCTAATCATCAGACGAGGAAAGAGCTTAAGCTTGGCAATCAAGGACAGCAAAGCAGCCAAAATGACAGAAATAAGGTTCAAAAGAAAGCAGTCTAAACGACTTGTGATTGAATAGCAATTACACAAAAACCTCTATCACTTTTCCATTCCCCTCCCAAACGCCACGCTTTGCCATGATTTGTACGACGCGGAAGGACGACGACAGAAAGCAAAATCAGATCTAGCATACCGATGATCAGCAGAGCCCAGACAAGAGCTCCCCTGTCATTCTTACATTCTCTCTTCCCGTACTCCCGATAAAGATCCCAAGAATAGACCGCTCACGCTCTGTATGCGCGAAAACCATGAGAAGGTCTCTCTGAGCCACTACCGCAAATCAGCACTTCCGAGCCTTCCATTTTTACAACAAGAACAGAACTCAGTAGACTCACGTCGAAAAAAATCTCTCACTCCATCTCCTCATCCGCATCCAACTTCACACCCCCATCCTCACTCTCATCACCCTCCCCAGCCTCAACCACCACGGCCTTCTTTCCCGCCACAGGTGCACCACCCTCCTTGAGCATGCTCTTAACTTTCCTCGCCGCCTTCCTCCGCTCATTCCTCGCTGCGTTCTTGGCGATCTTGTTCGGAGTTGCTTTGACGATTGGCTGCTGGACTTTGGGTTTTGGTTGCGGCTTGCGAGCGTCGCGGAAAGCTGCATCCTGGGACTTCATTTTGAAACTTGTTTTTGTTCCGTTCTGAGGATTCCGAAGTAGACTGAATAGGTGAGGCTTGAGTGTATTGTAGAGTGGAATTGGGCTGTGTTTTTGAGATGAGAGTGGTTGTTTGTGGTGGTCCTCTGGTGGCTTTAAAGTGTGATGACCCGGGAGGGAAATTTTCTGATATTGGGTTTAAGTGGGGACAACCGTCCCTGGTGAAGCGAAGACTAGATTAGGTCCCTAGACAGATAATTATCTGGTAACCTTCGGTCTCTTTCTTGTCCATGTCAAGCTAGGTATGAATGAGAGCTTCTTTAAAGTCTCTTAAAATCTTCAGAACATTAAATTAAGCCAAGACCTAGATTTAAGTAAGCCATCTATACCGCACGTGACATCATGGACCTTTCTATCACATGACACCGCGAGACGCGCCAGTTTCGCGTTCTGCAAGCAATGACCTCGGATTGCATCACTGCAGCCAGCAATCCACACCAGCAACCTTCTCACAACCCAACGCCTTCCACCATCCCCTCCTCATCCTCCTCACAAACCCAACTCCCCATTCTCTCCCATTCTCTCTCTCAAAAACAAAAAATGGCAGAACCAATCTCCACACCGCGCATAACATCCACCTACCTCGACTCCTTCACCAACCGCACGATTCGCATCGTCGGCAAAGTAACCCAGCTGCGCGGCGACCAAGCGACTATCGACAGCGACGGCGTCGTGACCGCGCACCTGAACCGCGATGCGCACTTGACGGTCGGACACGCGGTCGAGATCGTGGGAAAGGTGAATCAGGATCTGAGCGTTAAGGTGCTGATTGCTTTTGATATGGGGAGGGAGTGTGAGTGCTTTGTTTCTTCTTTTTGCTTTAGAGTCGCTCTGGTTCTGTTCTTTTTGGGGGGACGGAAAGTAAAAGGAAAGGGGAGGAGAGGGGGAGGAGATGTGTTGCTGAGGAGGGGACTTTTTTGGGCAAGAGGGGTCACTTCCGTCGAATCTCTACTGACATCCATCTCTCTAGTTGACTACGAGGCCTACAAAGCCGTGGTCGACGCTACGCATCGGTACAAGGAGATCTTCTACGGGGAATAAGGAATGAGGGAGGAGTGGAGTATTGGGATGGCTCATGGTTATGATTATGGTATTACGTGTTTTACTTTTTGCACGAGAGGAGGTTCATCGGGTGACGATTGGCATGGTGTGGCATGGCTACAGATATGAATGGATGGATGCATTGATGATAATGATGACAGGCTGGAATTGGTAGGAGATGAATTATGCACGAGTGATAGATGAGGGTGCGTTATTAGGAAGGACAAGATCGTGAAAGTTGGCAATGGGGTCAAATGAGATGAAGTATCACGTCAAGAAAAATATCGCTACTCTTACAATCTGCGAAGTCTGATATAGTGATACTCAAACATTATATTTCATGTTATCATGAGTCTGTAGCTCGTATAGGGTGCATGTCCAAAGCTCTATGGGTAGCAGTGTAGCCAAGCTCGATCTCCGTGCTCTCCTGATGTCTCCCCAAATGCTGATCAAGACTCCGTATCCCAATGCAAATGAATCAACCGTGTCTCTGTATCCAGACGAGAAATAATACCCTGAACACCAACGCTGTGCAAGCAAATACAAAGAAAAGAAAAACAGCAGTAATAAACTCAAGATCTATCGCTCATGAAGGCACCACTTCAGCCGACTCCTCCGCAGCCTCCTTTTCCTTCGCTGGTATCTTCTTTGGAGAAGGGCCCGGCTCTTCCTTGATCTTGACCTCCTCCCCCGCAATGACCTGCTGCGAGGCAAATTTGCCGAAATCGGACCAGTCGAGATTGTCCATATTGTTCATGACCGTAATCGGGTCTTCGTAGATTTGGTAGTTGCCCATTCTCGGTGGAGAACTGGGCATTGGGACATCAGTGGAGAAGAAGTCTTCCAGGCTGAAATTCATATCGCTGTGGCCGTGACCTTGGCTAAGTTGGGGTAGATCTGGTAGATTACCGAAGTCAAGCTCCATGCCATCGTTTCTAATAGGGGAGGTCTGATTGTTTGCCTCGGACATCATTTGGTTCAAGGTAGCGGTAAAGGGTGACTCGAAAACACCATCATTGTGTCGTGGTGACAACATGCGTCGAGCAACCGATCCTGGGGTTCGTATCGGGGTTCGTGTGAACGTAAGAAGTTGACTTGGTGATTTGGCTGATCGGTTTGATTTAGCCGATCGAGCCGATCTGGTCACACTTCGGGTGATGGGTCGGTGGCTTGGTGTTGGGCGAGTGGGGGTTTTGAAGGGATTCTGAGTAGGTGAATTCCGAACTGGTGTAGATGGACGCTGAGCTTCATCGCCTTTGGTCATCTCCTGCTCGAATAACTGCAGAAACTCAGCATCCGCATCATCCTCTTCAATCGCAGGTGGCCGATTCTCTTTGTTCTGTCCTTCAATTTCCACCATGCTCTCCTTTGGCGAACGGAATTCAGTAGCAATCTGAACAACATTGGCGACGACTTCTCCTAGCACCTTTGATGAGGCGTCCTTTCTAGGCGACGGGAATAATACTCTCCGAGTAGAACCCATATCCTCTTCCTCCTCAACCTCAATTGGACTGTGCTGGGTCCCAGCCCATCTCGCAGGGCTAGACTGAATAGCACGTCTCAAAGCTGCAGAAGCGGCATCTGATGTCATTGCATTCAAGCGTTTCTTAGGTTGAGCACTGTTCGATCGTTGACGTTGGGATTGCTCAACGGATGCAGCTGGTTGCTGCACACCCGTTGTATCACCTGGAGAGATTCCCTCCGGGGGACCAGGTGCTTCCGACACAGGGAAGTTCGCATCAGAAGCTGGGAAATAGGCTTCTGATTGCGGGAAGTTCGCATCCGAGGTTGGCATCGTTGGATATGATCCAGGTGGCTTTCTCGGCCTGGACAAACGCTGAGTCGAACGCTTCTTCTCTCCTCGAGCTCTCTCCTGTGGTCCACTGCTATCCCACTTGTCTTCTGGGCGTTGAGTCTTGTATTTCGACATCCAAATACCACAAGCTGTATTGATTAGTTCCATATCTTATTTCCAAGACGGCAGAACTTACGATTGCACAAGAGAAACTCATCAAAGTCCTTTTGCTCCTCCTTGGGACCAAGGAACTTTTTGATGAGTTTGTGAGATGTAGGCTTTCCTTCAGCATCACGCGTCAAGACGATGATTGTAGTGACACGACCTGGTTCATCAGAGTACTCGTAATAGCCCGGGACGCCTGGTAGATCTTGGGACCACGCCTTGCGCCAGGTTGGAGTATCGATTGCGCCACAATTGGCACAGTAAGGAGGCATCTGTCCGTTTGCAATGGCAAGTTCAAGCTTTTGTTTGATTGAAGCCTTTTTTGTGTTCAGTGCTCGATTGTATGGAATCGGGCCAGATTGAGCGTAGTTCATCGCAGGATACATCTGTTGTCCCATATACATTTGTGGTTGCATTTGCATAGGTGGCATAGGAGCTTCAAAACCAAAGTGGGGAGCCTCCGTCCAGGTTTGAGATCGCTGTAAGCTTGAAGGGGGAAGAACTGGATCACTCGCCGGAATTTGGGGAAGTGTGAGTGAGCCCATAGAAGCAGTCCGGACCTTCATCCCAGATCTCGAAGTAGGTCTTGATCGAGGTGCCGGAGCAGGAGCAGGTGCGGGAAGAGGTGCTGCATCCTGGATAGGGGCTGGCGAAGGAGCTTGAACAGCAGGCTGTGAGAAGGACGGGGTAGGAGTTGGAAGACCGGCTGGGGCAGCCGGGATAGAATTTGAACCAGGGCTTGGAGCATTAATCGGAGGCTGTGACATTCTACTCTGACTTGGCTGTCTATTGTGACTGGGCTGTCGAAGCTCAGGCGGAGGCTGAGATTTTGAATGCTCCTGAGATTGCTCTTCAGGTTGGGGAGGAATCATTTGAGGAGACTTAGGACCGAGGGACGACTTCTGCGGTTGATACTGGTTGATTATGAAATCGGGCTGGCTCATGGTCCGTCGAATTGGAGGTCGATTGCTGTTCTTCAATGGGGGCAATATATGTCCGTCTTCAGAGGCCACACTTCCAGCACGGTTAATCGCTGCTCTCGCTCTGGCCTCAACCTGTGTAGGCAACTCAATGACAGGCATTCTGCTAGGCAGCAGTTCCGGCGGCCCAGGAACTTCCTCTTGGATGACAAAGTCGTAGTCACTACCACCATGAGCATAATGACCATGTCCAGCAGCAGATAGTCCCTCAAATTGCTGTCGTGATAAAAGCTCGACTTCATCATCGTTCGCGGGAGCCAATACATCATCATCCTCTTCCCCGAATAGCTCTTCTAAAGAACCACTCATAAAACCGGAATCCGTTCTAGGCATCTGTGGCAAGACAGGGCTGGAGGGACATGGCGGACTTGAGCGGATGATTGAAGGAGGTCTAGTTCTCATGACTGGAGGCGAGGAACCGATCTCAGGCGGCGTATTAACAGGGCTAAAATTTCGTTCTGGAGAAGGATGAGCTGATTCAATGGAGGTTCTGACTTGGTCTTCTGGTTTTTGCAATGGTGGAAAGGGAGAGACATATTGTGGAGCAGGTAGTCGGGGTAATTGGGCGGAGGAATCACGTCGAAGATTACTCTGGGGCGGACCTTGGTCCCGTGGTACATGTTGGTTTGGAAGATGCGGGACTGGAGTGGGTGCTCTAGGGATATCCTGGAGGTGGTTCGCACCAGGACCACCACTCACCCCTGGGTTTGCAGCAATGGGTCGGAATAGACGTAGGGAGCCCGACGTCCCAGCAGCAACTCGAAGAGAATCTGGTGCCATTCCCAAGCTCGTATTGCTATTCCAATCCGTCTTCGTAACCTTCGCTCGTTTCTTGTTAGCTGGTCCATCATCTCCATCTGTGCCTTCCTCATATCCAGAAGTGTTGCCTCCAACAACGGCAGAAGCTGCAGTTGACTTTGGCTTCCTAGCTCTAGGTCTCTTGACAGATACCCGAGAAGATGGTCGTGAAGTCTTCTTAGCCTTCTCTGCTGCTGCTGTGGTACCCCGACTTTCATTTCCAGAATTTTCAGCGTTCATATTCAAGGTAGTTTGGTTGGCAGGAGCTGGATTGAAGGAGGCCTGATTGAAAGATGCTTGATTGAATGGATCCTGCATAGGTGGCTGCTGAAGATGTGGGTTGAGCAATTGGTTCATAACCTCCATACTCATTCCATCCCGTAGGTTGTTGGTCATGTTGTTCATGGCTGGTGCTGGGGAGAGTTTCTTCGCCATCTGTCCAAGGTTTGGATTCGATTGCAGAAAGGAATTCCACTCATTGCCATCAAATGAAGTAGGAATACTCTTGCTCATCTCCCTGTACTTCTCCATTGTATGAACATATTCCCCCTGTAGCATTGTAGGAACTGGTACAAGTCTCAGCTTGACTTCCAGAGTCTCCTTTACTCCATTCGTGAAAATTCCTAGAATATTCTTGCACACCCGTCCGGTAATGAGTTGTCTCGATTGGCTAGCAGGGGCGTCGGGTGTAGGTGAAGCTGTGGAGAGCGCTCTTGATAACATTCCTTGTCCAACAAGAGGGTTGTCGTACTCGGAGTAATCGTAAGCATAGACAGTATAATCCTGGCCCAGTCGGGCGACGAGTTCCGGACTGCACTGAACAATTGCGTCTATACATGTCTTCAGTTCAATAACTCCAATTGATGTGGTCTCGTCCATGGCGACAGTTTGTATTTGAAGGACGTTTGGCCATCGGGCCAAGCAATTGGTCTTGTTCTGGTCGTCGAAGGTGTAGAGGACTTTGACTGTATGGCGGAGACACGATTAGTACATCCTCCTGCTGCCTTGCCGGACCATCACACTCACGTCTCATAGGTCTGACCGAAACTCCATCTTCGTTCTCGCCGTTGTTCGGGGCCATTGGAGGTGCTGGAGCCTGTGAGGCCTGCCATGGATTGAAGCCAGGAGGTTGTCCAGTCGGTGTAGACATTGCGGGGGTCGTGTCCTCGCAATGTCCAAGCTGGAAGCTTTCTGTCGTCGAACAGATCCAAGATTATTATCGGAGAAGTCGATGATGCATTGAGCGGTCGTGGAGCGGTCGTGTAGTGGCTCAAATATCTCAGATCAAGGAACAATTGCGGTGGCTAGTACCATGCTCGCGTCAATCTCGCGAGGTATCTACGCGTGAGACACTGAACCAAAATTGAATGTGAAAATTTGTCGATTTCCCTTCTAAAAGCGTTGTCGAAAATACCAACACACAATCTTTCCGGCCGTCAAGTATAAGGAGAGTTGAGTTTGTGGAAGAAGATGAAGGAGTTGTCGTGACTTTGGATTGTTCTGTTGATTGAAGCTTTGAATGAACCAATCGACGCGGGACGTGCATTGACGCTAGTCAAGTTTTAGCGCGATCCTGCCCTGGACGGGAAGAGACTTTCGAGCCTGAGAATTACCACCCCAAGATCAGGCTGCCAAAAGTTATCTCAAACGTCAGATTGCCATAGGAAGAGGCAACACACCAACACAGGAAATTCATCCAGTTTACGAGCGGGGTAGGGCTGTCCTTTTATACTTTTTCCAGAAGATGTTCTCGGATTTACCGCGCTTAATTAATGACTCAAGCACACATTTCAGGCTGCTAGGCACCCTTTTCGATGTCACATGATTCTAAACACCTTTCTCGTCTCAACCAGTCCGATCAATTATTTTGTTTTGCGACCGTCATCTATCAAAGTTGCCGCATCATCCGATATACCCTACATCCCACACACAGATATCATACAACCCTCCCGCATTCGCCACACCACTCAAGCCTGTATCTTGGCCTATTCACCACTCGCTAGCCAAACAGCCTTGTTGTTTTCATTCACTTTCGTCTTTCTCGCCAAAACTTCCTCAACCACTTCCTTCACACCCTGCTTGCCCTTCCTCGCTTTGACGAACTTGCTGACGATAGCCTTCCGTGACGTCGGCGTCTTTGTCACAGCTGCCTCAATTTGATGCTCGCGAGGAAGTGCCAAATGCCTGTGAGGGTACTCCCTGAAATCATCACCGCTCAACAAGGCAAGTCGCTCTGCACCCTCCACCTCGAAGAATGGTTCAGAAATGTTGTCCTCAGGCTTCACATCCTCAAGTGATGCAGGCTGCCACACCGGCTTCATATCCTTCCGGATGAGCAAAGCATGCACACCTTCGGTGAAGTCTGGGTGACGCATGAACTTCCCCGCCATTTGGTGTTCCCGCTGGAAAGTTTCCCTGATGGACCAGTTGCGTCCAAGTTGCATCTGGCGAAGCGTTACATAGACGCTTGTAGGCGACCGTTGGTGCAAGGTGGCGAGTGTCTTCTCCGCCCACTCCTTCGTCTCTCTTTCTTTCTCGGCCTCAAGTGCAGCAATGATGTCGGGGACGCTAGTCTTTGTGAAGCATCGATCGATGGCATTTCGCAGCTCGCCTTGAATGAGCATTGGTTCATCGTGTGGAAGGCCGGTGCAAAACTCTTCAATCGTAGAATCGATCAATTCCAGTCGTTCCCCATATTTTTCATAGTCCTTGAATCTGAGCTCAGCCAGTCGACGTTCTAGAGCAGGCAGAGAAGTCGAGTGGATGTAATGTGTCGCAATACCGGCATAGAAGGCATTGACGCCCTTCAGCCTCTCGCTCGTAAGAGCAAGATATGTGCCCACGCCTCCTGACATGCGAGGTAGGAAGAACGAAGCTCCAACATCCGGGAAGAATCCAATAGTCGTTTCCGGCATAGCAAACACAGTCCTCTCAGTAGCTATCCGGAAAGGGGCGTGTATGCTCAACCCAACTCCTCCGCCCATAGTAATTCCATCCATGAATGCCACATATGGCTTACTATACGTCGCAATAAGGTGATCCAACTTGTATTCCAGGGCGAAGTAATCCGTTGACCTCTGCTGGCCCTCATCTCCTTTTGTATTGTCCTCCGCAAGATGCTTCACATCCCCACCCGCGCAAAATGCCTTCGGTCCGGACCCTTTGATGACCACCACATTCGCCATATCCGACTTCGCCCATTCCTGCAACCTAGGAACAATCTTCCTCGCCATCGATCCATTGAGGGAGTGGAGAGCTTTCGGCCGATTAAGCTCGATAGTCCTCACGCCGAACAGAGTGTTGAAGAGAACATCCTCAGGCTCATCCCCAGGCAATTCCTTAATGACCTGTGTAGCTTCCGTTGTCGACTGACTTTGCCGCGATGAAGAAGACATCTACAACATATTAACACGCGATTTCCCATTCACCCCTTCAAATAATCCTCACCTGTGCCCTTCCCGCAATCGCAGGATTCATAATCTTCGCTCGCAGAGGCATACTGATCCGTTTCGAGCTACAGCATGCAGCTGTCCCAGCTCCTCTAGTCAAAGATCTCACAAACATCAAGAAAGAAAAAGAGGAAAGAAGTCCAGTAGTGGGAATCGAAAAAGGACGCAATAGAGTACAGCAAACTAAAGGAATGCGGAGTTCCGTCGGTTCTGGGTATTGTATTCGACCTCGGGTTTACCTTTTCCAGCTCGGCTCATTCCCAACTCAACCTCCATCTGATGCGCAATGGCTGCGCTTCCACCCAAAATTTAAAGTTTTAACGCTAACCCCAATCAGGCCCAGCGCTCTGAATTTCAAGCTTCTAACAACAGCAGAATCGCGAGGCAGCGCATCGCAGCACCAGAAACCGTCATATCCTAACGACTCCACATACAACATGGCGGACGCAAAGATTCAGTGAGTCTGCATACATATATCGAGATAGACTTGCTAACTTTACGCCAGAGAATTGCTCGCCAAGCCGCGTCAAGAACTCACGTACGTCCTCCAACACAGCAGCGCACCCCTCCCCTCCGTCACCTCCCCTCCGTCACCTCCCCTCCAAACCCAAACGCTACAGATCTTCGATACAATACAATACACTGCGGTCCGGAACCGAGCTTGAACTGAACATCTACTAACCACCTCTCACCTCACAGCGAGTTCGAGATCGCCCAACTCGAAGAACACGAATTCACATCCGGGCCTCTCTCGATCCTACAGACGGCCGTCCGCTCACACACGCAAGTGCTGATCTCGTGCCGCAACAACCGCAAGCTGCTCGCGCGGGTCAAGGCCTTCGACAGGCACTGCAATATGGTGCTGGAGAACGTCAAGGAGATGTGGACGGAGACGCCGCGGAACAGCAGCGGGAAGAAGGGAAGACCGGTTAATAAGGATAGGTTTATCAGTAAGATGTGAGTTTTGGTGGCTTCCTTGGGTTTGGGTTCTTCGCTTTTTGGAGGAGGAAAGAGTGAGGAGGGTTTTGTCTGTCTGGAGCGTTTGGGAGGTTGGGTGGGAGAGAGGGGAGTGGGCAGATGTCAAGGGATGGGGTGAGATGTGGAAGGGTTTTTGAGAGCGTGTACGGGAGATGGACAAGACCGCTTGCTAATATCTGACTCCACAGGTTCTTGAGAGGCGACTCGGTCATTCTGGTCCTTCTCAGTTGAGCGTTCTCTCTTATTTCACTTCTCTACGGATGGATGGATGGATTGGTGTATGGATCGGGGCGCGCAGATAGGCAGGCATGCATGCATCTATTCAGCAAGGCAAAGATGCAGGTGGTGTTCTCTCTGGAATTTGAAACGAAATGCAACGGCGTCGAAAAAAGTGGCTGAATATACCAAAACAACAACCAAAAAGGGACGAAATTCTTTGCCACAAGAGAAAGACCGCTTTTGCTTGGATGATGATATGAAATGGCAGCTGTGACGAAGGCAGGTCAGGATTGTACCTAGAACTAGCACCTCACAGAATGAGCAAGCTATCAGAGACATCGCCCAACTCTCTATTAGTACTTCCCCAATGGTTTACATGTCTGGAATGTTTCACATCTACAAACATTGACTTCAGAAGAATAGGCTGCAAATAGGATATATTGTACGCATGCAGCCGCATTACCAACATCCCTCTCCCCTCCCAAGCAAATCTGACATACATCCCCCCTAAACCATCTCATACCCATCCTCACCACTCTTGACCCCGGCAAGGCCAAGGAAGAACTCACTTAGACCCCAAGCCCCAGGATCAGGAACCTGCTCAAAGCCAGATCCACCGATATAAACCGTCCTCCCAAGACTAGCCTTCATGCCCTTGGTACTGTCAGCTCCCTTCCTCGACGCCTCAGCTGCCTTCTTGAGATTCCCAGTCGACGCAAGAGTCTCGATGAACGGATGTAAGGCATCCACGAGAGTCCTATCGCCTGGTTGAGCAGGTGTGTAGGTTCCCAGCGATTTGGAGGCTGATTGGAGGGCTCCAGCCCAGACTTTCTCGTTGGCGTCGCCGGAGCCCTGTTGTCGCAGGGCATGGACGAGGGAGTTGAGGAAGATGGCGTAGAGAGCGCCTGAGGTGCCGTCCATGTTGGTCTCAACTACATGGACTATCTTGGAGAGGTCTAGGACGGGATCGCCGGATAATTTGTCGGTCGAGATGAGTTTCAGGACAGCTGGTGAAAGTTAGTGTGTACATAAGGTAGTCATAGAGAGAAGCTTGTAAATAAATACCTTCAGCACCGCGTTTCAATCCAATGCCGCAGTCGCCATCTCCAACAACGGTATCGTATCTCGTGACATCTGGCTCTGCAGCAATCATTCTTTCCAGACCTGCAGTCAGAGTAGTCTTTGTCGTCTCAAGATTGAGCTTTAGTCCACTGGGCTTCAGCTCTTCGGCTGCAGCATCAACACCTTCTCTTGTCTGAGTTGACTTTGCTTCCCAGGTCTCCTTTCGGATTGGTGCTGTCCATCCTGCAGCTTCGCAAGGAGCATCCAGAAGCTGTAGCATGCTAGGTCCACCAATGTCCGTATTGACAACATTCAGAATGGAAATACTGAATCCGAGACCATTCAAACTCGTCATGTAAGTCCCAGCAAGGATACGAACAGGCTTGATATTGTAGGACTTTTCCAATTGGCCAACGACTTCCGTAGTAATGCCTCCCAATTCAAGGACACTGACGCTGCCGAGGTTGTTGATGAGCAGGACGATCTCGTTCGAGTTAACATTGAGGAACGCCCTATCCTTATCCTTCGAGTCCAGCAGCTGTGCCAACATCCTCTTGACTAGTTCGGGGAGATCAACTTTAGCTCTCTCACTTCCTGCCTCATTGTGGATTCCCATTCCAATCTCAACCTCTTCAGCAGCCAGATTCTCCTCCGAGTTTGGATCAGGTGCTGCTCTTCCCGGCACATGGACATGATCCAAGCTAGCTCCAACACTGACCAGGTTGTCCGAAGCCAACTTTGCGACTTTGTAGACATCTTCCAAACTCGCGCCTGTGGCAGCCAAAGCACCCGATATCTTGTGAACTAGAACCGTGCCTGCAATGCCTCGTCTGCCAACCTTCCCAGCAGCAGCTCGTCCAACACCAACATCATCCCCAACAACCAGCATCTTAACATTCAGTCCCGCGGCTTTAGCCTTCTCAACACCCATACCGAAATTGAGAACATCTCCAGTATAGTTCATAACCGTAACTAGGATTCCTTTCTCGCCATCAACCCTCGACATGATAGCTTTGCGAATCTGCTCGGCACTTGGTGAAGCAAAGATCGTACCAGCTACACCAGCAGATAGCAGTCCATCCCCAACAAAAGCACCGAAGCTGGGTTCATGGCCACTGCCTCCACCTGATATTATAGAGACCTGTGGAGCATGACCCGGACGGCGGTATATGATCTTGTTCTCGGCATCGAGGGCAACGGAGGGGTTCGTGAGCGTGAGAGAATGGAGGGCTGTGTTCACTAGTTGTGTTGGATCGTTGATGAAGTGTTTGGCAGACATGATTGCAGTAGGATATGCAAATAGAACAACAGAAGATTCAGTTCTGGTGATGCCGGAGATAGTAGAGAGGGGTAACAAAGAAGAAGTCGTAAGCCTGTGGTAGTAAAGGCACACGACGTGCAACTTATAGTCAGCCCATGGCTCCTCCTCCTCTCTCCCCTCGTCCTGCCTCTGCTTTCTCCTCCTTCTGGCCTGTACAGGTGCTTGCTTGGTTGTTGGAGCGGGGCACTCGCGGGGTGCAGCTTGCAATTGGGTTCGCCCAAGTTCGGGGAGGAAGATGGAGTGGAACAGCGGATTGAGGGGTAGTAAGGTCAGCGGAGTTCGTTCCTCTGGCTGGGATGCTGGATTGCAGACATCGGAAGCATTGCGAGGGAGGGATTGATCGAGTGGCTTGGTTGGTGGCCAGCCCAACCCAGCCCCACTATCGGCTCACCTGCCGAAATTGTATTTTCTACCAAACCTCATGTCAACACACATCACATCCCTCCAACAACATTAGACCTGACGCCTCACAATGGCCCAGACAATCCCAATTGCCGTGCCCGGCCAGATCCTAGGCCTCACGAGCGAATACCTCCCAGGCCCAGGAATACACGTCCATAACTCGAACCTCTACGCCTCGATTCTCGGTCCTGTCTCAAGGACTACCCCTCCAAAGCCCACAGGTCCTCAAAAGCGCCTTACGAAGATCACACCCGCGGCTCCTATAGCTCTTCCGACACTATCTATCGAGAGGAATATATCTGCAGGCTCGGGAGAGGGGGGAAGTAAGGGGAAGGCGGAGATTCTGCCAGAGGTAAACAGTACTGTACTATGCCGAGTTACTAGGATTGCGCCGAGACAAGCTACGGTTGCGATATTGGTGGTTGGGGAGACGGTTCTGGATGGGGAGTGGCAGGGAGTGATCAGAGTGCAAGATGTTAGGGCAACGGAGAAAGATAAAGTCAAGATCTTTGAGAGCTTCAGACCTGGAGATATTGTTAGGGCGGTCGTGGTAGGTTGGCCCTCATGGATGCCTTGATACGAACTAACGCGGTATCAGATATCTCTAGGTGATCAATCCAACTACTATCTCTCGACGGCAATGAACAACCTTGGCGTCATCATGGCAACGAGCGAGTCTGGCAATGCGATGTATCCCGTCAGTTGGAAGGAGTACAAAGACCCGGAGACCGGTGCTAGCGAAAGCAGGAAGGTTGCCAAACCATTTTGATGGCGGATCTGTGGTCAAGGTTGGGTCTGCAGCATAGCACTTGGAGTTAAGGCGTCTTGGAAAGGAATACCATTGTGGCTCAGGTCAACTGGCAAATTAGAGAGGGCATGGTGTTGGTATACAGCATGAGACCGCAATATAAATATGAGTATTGTGAGCATACAGATGCATGATCTCCAATACAACATTTGCCTATCGTTGTCACTTCCAGCATTAAGGCTTCTATTTTTTCTCCTATCGTTTCCTTGAATCCCATATATCTGGAACATCTCTGCATGCTCTTCATAATGCGTGTCGTCTCGTCCTGCCAATTTGATTTAAATATTCGGCATTGCTACTACATTATATTTTCTTTATTTCTTAGTCAAAATATTCTCAAGAACACGGAAAAGCTTCCAATGCTCATCTAGCAGCTAGGCCAATGCAGGAAAGACAATTTTTGCTCATGATTATGGCATTACTATCCATGTACGCCCCACCGTGCCATTTAATGTCACTTTTCGAACATCTTCGAATTCTAATCTCTACGGAGACCTGACCTGAGTACCTAACTACTGGTATCTATCTCTACCAAGGTACCTAGGTAAGTGTGCAGCTACCTTTCTCCGCTAGCGTGGTTGCTACTTCCGACGGCGTCCCAACTTTGAGACTTCGAATATGGAATCCGACTGACTAGACTCGCTTAATAAGTAGGTAGGGACCTAGGTACACGACTTCCAGTCGAAATCTTCCAACTTTCATAAACTACAACTTCATTCCTCCGTCAAACACAACTACTCCGACTCTCTACCTAGATACAAAACCCTGCACCGAATTCATTCTTAACTTTGCAAGCTCACGACTGTCATCCTCGAGATACTGTCGCCTAGCAAGCCGAGACTACCTAGCTGCCTCCCGCCTACCTAATTCTTTCCATTTGTTCTCCTTCCTACAATTTTACGGCGACACTCTACCGTCAGTGTCTGAATTGCCCTTCAATCGCGTGACGACACTTCTTCTGGAACTAGCCCTTCTCGAAAAACAGACTTCTCCACAGCGAGTTTGCGAAGACTTCCCCGTACAACAAACCACCAAAGTCGAAACGTCAAGATGGTTATCGTAACTGCTGCTGATGCTGGAAAAGCAACAGTCGAAAGCCCCGTCATAGATTTAAGACTAGTTTTTGTGCCTAATTGGTTAGACCCAAGAGACGACTATGTATGTATTTCGGATGACAACGACAGACGCACTCCACATTTCCCATCGGCTCCTACGCATGTCCTTAACTTTGTGACATCCACTTACAACGCCAAATCTGCCTCCCCTTCCCAGGGAGAGGGGGATACGCCGTGTCAAACTTTTACCCGATTTTCCGAGCTTCCAAGCGAATTACGATTGGACATCTGGGAACTTGCCTTGCCTGGATCTCGCGTCGTGGAACTTCTCTACAACACTACTAACGGACGTCCATGTTATTCTCGATGCCCACCTCCAATTCACCTCAGTGTCAATAAGGAAGCAAGACAAGTTGCCCTTAAGCGATACAAGCTCTCATTTGCTACCAGCACAACCCCACCCAACGTCTACGTTAATATGGAGATCGATCAAATCTACATCGGCGCCGGCAATTTTTCTGCAGCCCGCGGAGAGTTGCACACACCCACCGGCTTCTTCAACAAACTTCTTCCAGAGGATCGCTCAAGCATAAAACACTTGATCATAGACGAAATGTTTTGTCGATATTTTGTGAGCAAGGAAGACGATCCCGATGTAACCGAACGATATGGCCTCGTTAATCTCAAGTCCATGACGATGGTGGATGAAGATGACGAAATCGATACCATTTTCTGTCCTGCCAAAGAACAGCAGGGGGAGTATCATGTGTGGTCATTATGTACCCAAGGACGAGCAACTCCCCACTTCGTGGACGAGGAAGAGAATTTTTTGGATGGCGATCCAAGCATTTTCGCCTTTTGGTCTAGTATTGAAGAAATTGTGGCGGAGGATCCAAGCGACCCCATCAGTAAACTCACTCATATACGACTAGTATCCAGGCCAAGACTCAAACGACAGAACAGATGGAAAGCCCGCATAGGCTTTCTGGATGAGACAACCTTCAGTTATGAACGCTCGCCTTGCCTATTTCGAAAAGATGGTGTGATAGACCGTCTGGTCGACATAGAGTTCAATGCAGCAACTAATGGAACTGAGGAGTATGAAGACTTCCAGTGGGAACTTTGTATGGGAGAGGTTTCTACCCTCGACCCTATATTAATATACGCAGGCAATAATCCGTGCGTCTGCCCAGTTGGTCATGTCTGGGAACCAGATGACGGAAGGCCTGAAATTGCTAATAAGTTCACACTCAATGATTTCAAATTGGCGCTGGACTATCATGCCTCTGAACGTCAGCATCTTGGCTGACGATACATGTTTTCTTCTCAAGGGTTGGAGTTAGCTGAGCACGAGGTCTCACTTGTTAGATTAAATATAGATTGAATTGCAAATTTTTCAAGCGCGCTCTAATTTGAAAAATATTTCCTTCAATTATTATTGTATCAGGCAATCTCTATGAAGATGTAAGATTGCAAAAGGCATTTACAAGAATGTGTGCTTGAAACTATCAGATGTCTTGAAGCCTCAATCGAATGCTATATTTAATCGAATCTAAATCTGAAGCGTAAGGATGGATCAACTGAGCTAAGAACGGTTGAACTGTCAAAACTCACGAAATGGGCTATCATCATATCCAATTGTTCATTTCAAAAGTTATATAAGGACACCATCAAGAAAATAAATAAAATCTAATAAAATGTGAACCAAGGACCTTCTCAGGATCTGCAAACAGTGAGCGCCCCCGAACCACCCGTGCAAGAAGGAGATGGAGAGCAGTCATGCGTTGGAAAGGGAAAAATTAAAAAAAGTTAAAATAACAAAATATTTGGGGAAAGAAAGGATTAACGGACAAGGCTTAGTGAGAGTGGGCCATTTAAATAGATGATGTCACTTTCACAATTATATGGAAATAAATAGTGGGGGTGGAGCAAAAATGGTGACGGAGTAAACAAAAAACTCGCTTCCACAACTGGACTAGTGCTTGGCATCATTTTTCGCTTCCGAAGCGATGACGCTTGCATTGTCTAACGACGACAAACAACATTTCTCCCCAGTGACCCCTCCCAGCCACAAACGATGAGCTACATCCATCTCCCAGAATCCGCAATAGAATGTCCCAAAATGGCCTCAAATCAGCCTACGCAGCCCTCCTCAAGCGACAACGTCTCACCCCCAACCCCGGCCAACTCGCACTAGTAAACCGACTCTCCAACCTCCAAACATCCCTCCTCCATCGCGCCACCAACCCAGACATCCAAACCCCCTCCTCCCCTCTAAAAGGAGTCTACATCTGCGGCGATGTCGGCACCGGCAAATCCCGCATCGCAGACCTCTTCGCCTCAACCCTCCCCCACCCAATCACCTACCGGCGGATCCACTTCTACGAATTCATGATGGACATCCACACGCGTCTGCACCACGCGCGCTCTTCCCCATCCTACACCGGCGACTCGCTCCTGCAGATCGGGCGCGACGTCCAGGCCCAGAGCCAGGTGTTGTGTTTCGACGAGTTCCAGGTCACGGACATCGCGGACGCGGTGATCCTCAAGCGGCTCTTTGGCGCGATCTGGGAGAGTGGTGGTGTTATGGTTAGTACGAGTAATAGACCCCCTGAGGATTTGTATGAGAATGGTCTTAATCGCGATTTATTCCTTCCGTTTGTGGGGGAGCTGAGGAGGAATTGTGAGGTTTGGAGGATGGAGGGGAGGGAGGATTATAGGCTTCGGATTGGCGAGGGCGGTGGTAAGGAGGCGAGAGTTGATGTTTTCTTCACTGATGGTAGGGAGTTTGAGGGGAGTTTGAGGAGGTGTGTTAGAGATGTGGAGATGGAGAGGAGAGTTATTCCTGTGTTGATGAGTCGTCAATTGGTGGTTATGGCTGCGGAATCAAGGGACTCGAAAGAGCTGGTTGTGAGTAGTACTTTTGAGGATCTGTGTCAGAACTATCTAGGCTCGGCGGATTATTACGCCCTGTGCAAAACAGCGAGCGTGATATATCTCACAGGCCTCCGCAAATTCGCTTCCGACGAATTAGATTTCGTAAGGCGGTTTATCACGCTCGTAGATCTCGCTTATGAGACTAAGACGCGGATTATATGTTTGTCAAGCGTACCGCTGTTTGAGGTTTTCTCGAATATCGTGCCAAGGACATTACATGTTGAGGGGCAGTTGAAGGAAGCTCTTGGTCGGCAGATGACGGTGAAGGGGGAGGGAGGGAGTAGTTCGAGTATGATGAGCACGTTCATCGGGGAGATGGAATGGTCTGCTACTGGTCTTGCGGAGGCCTCGTTGGCGACTGGTGGAGCAGGGGAGACGGATGTTGGATTTGCTGTAGGCAGGGCGGTCTCGAGACTTTATGAGATGGGATCGAGGCTTTATGGTGTTTCTGATTGAAGAACTAGATGGGAGATCTGATGTAAAGTATTGAGATAGATGAATCGCTTCGCGGCGTTGTATCGATCCTGGTCCATTGGACTGGGTGTACATAGTGTAAGAAATAATTGTAGAATATACCACAAACTAAGGCTCACAACACATTATAGACTGTACATCGAGCCTTCAAACGCGTTTATTGCTAGCAGCTAGCTTGCCGGCTAGCCCTGAAATGTATAGGTTGTGATCTAATCCTTCGACTATAAGTCATCATGCAGCTTCAAAGGAAGTCAATCACCCTGAAATTCATGCTTCCTTCTCAAATTTTCGATGTATCTCACAGCGGTCTGAGTAATTTCATATTAATTTTGTTTCACACCGTCACAGATCTTGCATTCATGGGGATATTTAATGTGTATATACAAAATTCAATTTAGTTTGGAGTTCGCCATGTTCGGTTTAAACGAAAAAGAGATTAAAAGATCAAAATAAAAGCTAGCATAATTTCGCTAAACCTTCCTGCCCATACCGTTCGTTTCTCAAACAACACACGTCTAATCTTACACCATCCTCTAGCGACTTCGCTGCCCAAACTACCGCCCAAATAGCGGCTGGAGATTCATCACGGCTTTAATACGTCGTAGTTTACCATTGAGGTTTGGAGTGCTGGAATCGGCCGTGCTTGGTGGTTGCGGTATCTCAAGCGAGAGTTTCGGAGTAGGGTGATACGGAGGAAGCGGGAAATCATCAAGGAGCAAACCAGGAGCCATTTCCTCTTTCCTTACCGTTTCAATTCTCGGAATCTCGCATGCAATTCTCGACTTTTCTTCCAAAAACCGAAGTGTGGGCTGGTGGGAATCAGGAACAAAACGGAGAGGAAGGTTCAAGGAAGCAGTGACGACTTCGTCAGCCGTTTCTTCTAATGCTGTTTGGGTCTCTTGAGCCCAGCGGCCTTTACTCACTGAGTTTTCCTCGAATGTCTGTGTCCAAGGTCGTGTGTTTTCAAGCGCCTCGTTCCAGGATGGGAATGGCTCCACGGATGGTTCCGGGAGAGGCACATCCTCGGCTTTGAGGTCGAAAGTTGTTTTTGACACTCTCGCGGGCTCTTTTCTCCAAACGAAAATCATTTGGTGTGGTGTGTGCTGTGTGTAGGAGAAAACTAGCGAGGGGTGGAAGGGAAGGAGAGGGAAGTGGAATGACGAAGCAGAAGGTAGGTGTCACTGGTTACGTCCATAAATTGGATAGATAAGTGCATTGTTTGGACAAGTGACTACTGTTCTACTTTCTCCAAAGAGTTGAGCTTTCAATGGTGGTACAGTCGCTTGCAAAATCGGCTTCGTGTTGTTTCGCTTAAAGACAATGTGAGCACAGATCACCCCGCCATTTTCGGCTGACTTCGTTCCGGGTCACCTATGTTCACAAAAGGGTTGCAACCTGCATGGCATCTGACCATTTGCGAGCATGAGGTCAAAAGCTAATTATGTGATCCTTGCACGTCGCGTCACTTTTTATTACATGGACGATACTGTTGGAAAGTTACAAAACTAAGTCAGCTTTGTTCTAGAAGATTCTAGAATCGACCGATAATCATCAATCTGCTAAGTTTCGAATTCTCTTAGAACCCTCTATGAAATGTAGATAAAAGAAAAAGAGATATTATACTGTATTAGGAGCTTTATATACTATTCATTTGCAAATACGGTCCCGCTTTTCATATTAATAGGTTTCGCCCTTATTGAATCTGAAGAAATGATAGTCTCCCGGACGAATGCCCCAAAACAATAATCCTGCCCCAAACAGCTTCACAGGTAGGTCGATAATTAATAGGTAGCCAGAGATATTTAGTAGTACCTTCCACTAGCCATTCACCAGATACGTGTAAGGTCGGAATGTGTTTGCCGTTGGGGGAGAAGGCCACAGACCTGACCCAGTGAGAATGGCCCTCGAGCGTCTGCTGTAAGGTTCCCGTTGCTACGTCCCAGAGCCGTACCGTCTTGTCGTCGGAGCCCGATATGACCTGCTTGCCGTCAGAGGAGAAGGCCACGGACCTGACCCAGTGAGAATGGCCCTCGAGCGTCTGCTGTAAGGCTCCAGTTGCTACGTCCCAGAGCCGTACCGTCTTATCGTTAGAGCCTGATACGACCTGCTTGCCATCAGGGGAAAAGGCTACGGACCTAACCCAGTGAGAATGGCCCTCGAGCGTCTGCTGTAAGATTCCCGTTGCTACGTTCCAGAGCCGTACCGTCTTGTCGTCAGAGCCCGATACGACCTGCTTGCCATCAGGGGAAAAAGCCACGGACCTAACATATTGAGAATGGCCCTCGAGCGTTTGCTGCAACGCTCTTATTACTACGTCCCAGAGCCGTACCGTCTTGTCGTAAGAGCCCGACACGACCTGCTTGCAGTTGGGAGAGAAGGCTACAGACGTGACCCCGTAAAAATGGCCCTCGAGCGTCTGCTGTAAGACTCCCGTCGCTACGTCCCAGAGCCGTACCGTCTTGTCGTCTGACCCCGACACGACCTGCTTGCCGTTAGGGGAGAAGGCCACAGACCTGACCCAGTGAAAGTGGCCCTCGAGCGTCTGCTGTAAGGCTCCCGTCGCTACGTCCCAGAGCCGTACCGTCTTGTCGTCGGAGCCCGACACGACCTGCTTACCGTTAGGGGAGAAAGCTACAGACGTGACCCCGGAAAAATGGCCCTCGAGTGTCTGCTGTAAGACTCCCGTCGCTACGTCCCAGAGCCGTACCGTCTTGTCGTCTGACCCCGACACGACCTGCTTGCCGTTGGGAGAGAAGGCCACGGACCTGACATATTGAGAATGGCCCTCGAGCGTCTGCTGTAAGGCTCCCGTTGCTACGTCCCAAAGCCGTACCGTCTTGTCGTTGGAGCCCGACACGACCTGCTTACCGTTAGGGGAGAAGGCTACGGACGTGACCCCGTGAGAATGGCCCTCGAGCGTCTGCTGTAAGGCTCCTGTTACTGCGTCCCAGAGCCGTACCGTCTTATTATAATAGCCCGACACAACTTGCTTGCCGTTAGGAGAGAAGGCCACGGACGTGACCCCGTGAGAATGGCCCTCGAGCGTCTGCTGTAAGGCTCCTGTTACTGCGTCCCAGAGCCGTACCGTCTTATCATAAGAGCCCGACACGACCTGCTTGCCGTCGGGAGAGAAGGCCACGGACCTGACATATTGAGAATGGCCCTCGAGTGTTTGAAGCATTGCATTCCAGTGTGTTTCTACTCTAGGCTTTCTCTGGATCCAAGACGCAATACATCCTTGAAATGTTTTTCGAACAATGCTCTTCTCTGGGGCGAAGACAAGAGCCGAGCAATATACTTGAAGAGGCGCTTGTTCAATCATTGATCGGTCGGATACGGCAAATCGCGTTGCATCTTGTATAAATGCACGCAGATCAGGACTTTCATCAAACTTGTTCTCATTAGGATAATCTAACAACGATAAGACTACACAAAAAACGTACCTGAAGACCCTCGAGCTTCCGAATCATAACTACGCCTTCTGACACGCTTCTCAATAGGCTCAGCGCCTCAAGCCAATACAAGAAGTATTGACGGAGAAAATTGTAGACTAGACCACTGTCCTTGAGGTCCTTAATTGTGTCTTTTCTAGTTTGACATTCGAGTAGATGATCAACCCAGTAAAGACAAGAGTACCTTGCAGCGGCGAGAGGATCAGGATCGGGTTCCTGGACTTGTTCGATAGAGATGCCGGGAGCTCTTAGGCTATAAACATCACATCGAAGTGTCTCAGACATAGTTCGCAACGACCGCGACAAGATGGTATGATGTACATCGTCTATTTCCAAAGGAAAAATATCCTTAGACGCCTCCTTTAATAAGAAGTCTTTTGCTGATTGGTGGACAAAATACACAGTTCCGTCTCGAATAGTAAGAAACGAGCCGCAGAAGCCGATTTCCTCGCGCACTAAAACTAAATCGTCGGCTATGTCATTAGGCATCACGAGAACTGCCAGCTCTTTGAGTGTAACAGGTCGGTATACAACCGCGATCGAGGCAAGAATCTGTTTGCAAAGATTTCCTTCGTCTGATCTGCGTAGCTGCGCAATCATTCGCTCATAGAGAGCATTGAGTCCTGGTGGAAACGTGCTTAGTTTGGCGACAGCTCTTCGTCGTGGGATCTTTTCGAGGTTTTGACAGACTAAAGCTATCCAGAGGAAGGTGCCATCCGCATGTAGAAGTAGATAGTCCAGTACGGCGTCCTGTATCTTGCCGTCGTATTGTTTTCTCTCTGCCAGCTGAGAGACTTTATGTCTAATAAAGCTGCCGACAGCCGTTGAAATAGACTCGGGGTTTAGCTCGAGGCACAATCTCACCTTATGCCCCGCTCTCTCCAGCCTTTCCTCAATGTCGGGCCAGTTCCGGCTAGAGACGATCCACTTAACGCGAGATGATATAGCAGACTGTTGGACAATGAAATCTAGCAATTTTGGCAAGTCCGTCGTCTCGCATTCATCGAGCGCGTCGATAACTAGGTACGTGTCTTTGAGCTTTGGGTCCTGCAATATGTTTCTGAAAATCTCACTCAAGGCGGTCCAGGCATTCGCATCCTCAAATAGCGCTTTTCCTGCATAGTCGTGCTTCTTTTGTACATGCGAGACGAGCGACGGCTCCTGGTTGAGAAGCAGGTAAAGCAGCCCTCGCAGGACAGCCGTGGCGTGGTTGATTCGTGAGTCCGTAGCCTGGCAAAAGAAATAGGATAATATGTCTGTCTTCGACATTGATTTCTCTAGCTCGTTGATGATGCCGCAGAGCAGCATTGTTTTGCCCTTGCCGGGATCACCCTTGATCCATAGCAGTCGGCTTTGCTGATTGTCACGCCACCGTCGAAAGTCAGAGTTTTCGAGTATCCAGCGATATGAGTCCTTCAGCAAGCCGCCCTTAGTGTCTTCAATCCGTTTTTTGTCATCACGCGGATTGGAAAGGTGTAAGTCTTGGAGGCATTTCTCTACCTTGTGGATTTCGTCCATGAGCCGTTTGAATGCCCCCCCAGTCCCTTCGCCATAAATAGGGGGTATGTAAACGCCAAAAATGCCCAGCAATGAGTATGCCATATCTTCTTCGAGCATCGTCTGTCGACCATCTTTCCACGACAATCTCTCGTTAATGCTGAATTGAGGCAAAGGGGTCCCTTGGAGCGCCAACTCAGGAATCCTGGTTATCTTGTGAATTCTTGGCCCTAGCGATTGTCTGTCACCGAGTCTCCTCCATTCCTTAGAGAAGAACTCGACCGAACTCGGGGCAACAAGCTCTTGGAGCGTCCAGCCCCGCGTGAACCATCTGCTGCTTCGAAAAGCCGGCTCCCAAGGCAGCTCGGAGACTTCCTCGCTTGCTTTCCGCTTATGTATCGAGACATCTGACAGGTAAACGTAGCACTTTGTCGCAAACTGGTACCAGCGGAACATAGAATTGATAGCCTCTGAGAGTTCGGCGTGGTCTGCTTTATTGATACAGCAGGAGTCGATCCAGAAGTATTGCAAGCCGTCCTTGCAAGCCTGGTCCCCGCAAAATATCATCTTCTCGTAGCCATGCTTATTCTCGCCCGTGCCCTTGATTACGTCTTCGAAGGTGAGCTCCTCATCTTCTGGTCCCCATGTGTGAGAGAGTATCGCATAGTGAGGGATTGTACTATTTCCCGTGAACTCCTTCGTAAAGCTGAACTTGCCAGTTTCGCTACGTTGTAGAAGGCGCATTACTCTGGCGGAAGCCTAGAGGGCGCGTGCGGTACGGAACTGGCAATTGCGAAGTTCAATCGTGGTGGCCTGAACAAATATTGAGGTACGGTATGTCGCTCGTCCGTTGCGATTTCCTTATTAACTGAACGAGGGAATGCGTCTTGAACTTACTTGATTGACAGATGCGGACTAGGCTGTGGCGACTGGGGATTATTCCGAGCTTTGGCCAGGAAAGGTGAGGTTGACGATAAGACGCTAGGTGGGGTTCTCTGTGAAAATGCCACGTCGAGCAGAGCCGCAACATCTTCCTTCACAGCTATTTCATCCACCGCCTTGAGAGCTGTTCAAGAACGACCACCATGGCGCCCAATCTTGCAGTATCCCAGCATGCGCAGATAAGAGATATGATTATGGGTAAATTCGCTAATGCTACAATCGCTGGAACTGTACGGTGTAGCACTCGCTCTGTACAGAAGATACGATCGAACTTACGATGCTTTGGAACCACCAAAGCACCTCCGAACGGGGTCGGACGCCGCAGAACAATCACGCCCACTATGCTAAGTGCATTGCTTGAGCATCTCGTCGAGAATCCCGAACTATACCAAGATGAGATGGCCAAGTTTCTCTACGATGAGTTCGAGGTTCAAAGTGACCATTCCCACCATTTGCAGAGCTTTACTGTAGCATCAGCGGGTTGGTCCAGGAAAGCTGCGTGTCGCATCGCAAAGAGAGACCTACGAGACTTCTAACTTCATAATTTATCGGAGTTTCGTTCGTACCACCTTAATGTACATCGACGAGTCTGGATGCGACAACCGGATTGGGTTCAGGCGGACTGGATGGTCTCCTTTGGGGACAATTCCTATACAGATTGCTTGCCTGCGTCGTGACCAAGGCATCAGATACTGCCTGCTTATACACAAAATGGTATTGTTAGGTGACAATACTCTATCCTTGGCCTGCGGATCTTTCCTTCGAGGTGATTACGTTCAACGTGATCCATCATCTTCGAAGGGCGGTCAAAGGAACCTATTCTTTCTTCGTAGCTCCTCGATTCGTCCCCACAGACACTGAGTCTTGCCACAGACGAGGGAAGACAGTAGCGATGGGTCCAATCTCAGGAGATAAAGTCAGTAGCGTGAAACGACCTCACGATAGCCGTAGAGAGCCTCCATCAGCTCGAAGCTCTCGATGCAGGGGTTGGCAGCGTCCTGGAGGGTGATATCTATGATGCGAGTGACGATGAGGTTAACAGATTATATTCTCTGAACCGGATTGAAATCTTGACAGCTCCCAATAGTACAGACCCGAAGAAGTAAAGTCGCAAGATGAAAATGATTAACGAGGAAACACGTTAGGTCGGAGGCGTACCTCGTGGACTGTCGCCACATGATTCTTAAACAGCTTGTTCTCAAAACCTTGCAGGGTTTCAAAGGCCATGTGCAGACTGTGCATGACATCAAGCTTCGCGAACCAAGGTTTGTGCGTCTGTCCAAATGGACTGCGTTCCAATATAGCTCGTCATATTACCATCCCTTTCCACTACTATTTTTATTCTTTTTGGCCTTGCTGGTGAATTTGAGCTATGTTTGGAGGCAAGACCTTATCATCTTGATGCAAGTATTGCATCTCGCCAGCAATGAAGGCCTTTGCACAAGCTACGTCACTGAGCCAAGCCACCTTTCTCTGTGGTGCTTGGGTGGTATATGACTATCTAGATACGAGGTCCGACCACTTGCACCCTATCACCGGGGTTGGACTTATATCTCGTATTAATTCTTTTGGGATGTACGAATGTAACTGCCTTGGGTCATCTACCCTTTTCAGATTTTGGCCGGCTCGTTCGTGGCGTGTGAGAAGGACTGGACGAACACTGAAACCCTGCATCCTCAGATCCGACGAGCTGCAGTATCTTAGAAGTTTTCGGAGGTGATCTAGCCGGTAACTGAATTGGTTAGTGCCCACACATTTTTGCTCTTTGGAAACTTTAAGGGGGGGTTGGTTGAATAGGCCAAAGGATGTCAGAAGTGTTGTAGAGGTACAAATAGATTTTCTCGATAATATACATCGCTCAAACATGCACAACAGATCTCACAGGGGAATACGGTTACTTTGAGGTTCAGAAAAGCCGTTTCTGTGGCTTATGCTCAACTGTAATCGTTGACGTTTGCTCAATCTGGTGCCACCACTGCTGAGCTTGCTGGACTTGGTGGAGTAGCGTGCTTGGATTGAACCCAGAAATTAGAAAGGTAGACCAGCGAAGATCTCTTCCCAAGGACAGTGATCCTGCTCAGGTTTCCGTGAAGCGCGCCTTTTTGGAGGCATCGACTCCGGCTTAGAGACTGCAATATTTTAGCCTGATTTGCACCTTCATTCATAAATATAGCTCTTTAGGGACGCTGCTAACCCCTGCATTGAGACTGTCGAGCTGATGGAGGCTCTCTGTGGTTTATAGTAAGGTCGCCTCACGGTCCTTACGTACCAACTTTGTTAGGCTTACCTTTCCCAAGCAGCATGGTGGCACTCAACATACCATACTCATTGGCTGGCAGCTCACAACTCCTCGATATGCCTTATCTTTCCACGCAACATTCTGCTTTCGGCCATTCTGCGAGCTCTTCAAGCAAGGTGATTGACAGCCTATCTGACTTCAATCTTCCAATGCTAACCGTTGATAGAGAAAGGTCGCTTGCTTGGCAGTAAAGCTCGCGAACAGTATAGGGACGGGGACCCGAATAGTGTAGCCTTCACAATAACTTCGCTGTTTTTCAAGTACGTACAAGAGGGCCTGTGTAAGGCGGAAGATTTTCGTTAGAGTTAAAAGCTTTCTTAACCGAGTGGAGACAAGTAGACCATTAAACACTATTTTTCCGTTTTCGCATGCTGGATGATCTCTCCCACTGCCTCTTTCACCAAGCCATAGACCTCCTCGACAGTTCCTTCACAGTTTGCCTGGAGCATGTGATTAGTACCCATTTCACACCCAGGTTTATTATGCACTTACCTCTTTGAAATACCCTTCTACTGCTTTCAAGTGATTCTTCACGTCTGCATCTGAAGTTTGGAAATTTTGGATCTCATTCGCCATATCCGGCCCATCACCAGCTCCACCGGAAGGTCCCAGATTTTCTACACGCTGTTGCATTTGCTCTGCTGGGCCCTTCAGTAGTATTGTGTAGTTCATCCTTTGCGAAAACGCGCCACGCACGAAGCGGTTCACAAAAGACAGTTTCGCTGCGAGCTTCCAATTTGTGCGAGTTGTGGTTCTGGATTTGCTAAAAAGAGCGCTTTGAACCGACACAACAGGAATTATCACCAAGTCCTTGATACATCGACTTCTAGCCTTTCCGACCTCATCAGTAATGTCCGCTCCGAGTCACCTCTGCGAACCAATAATGCACCGCGCGACAGTGAGCCGTCGAGCTCATACACCCAGCCAGCTCAAGATTCGGCTCAGCAACCCCACAACAACTTGCTGCAATGGACCCAGAGACACGGAAAAAATATGAGAATCTCATCCGGGCTGCGCACAACGCGAACCTAGGTGCCAAAACGACCGCGGAGCAGGCCAGATTGGTTATAATCTCGAAGGAGGAGCAGGCAAAGCTACCACACACTCTTCCTGATATTCCTATGGATGAAGAAACGAGGAAGAAGACAGCGGCGGCTTTACTCAGCGTGCACTCGGGCATGATCAATGTCTCCAAAGCTTTACCCAGGTGGTTCCAAGTCGATCATGATGAAGCTTAAGCTAGAAGATTTTTCCAAGCCGTATGTATCCTGTACCACTTCTTTTGGGCTAGGGCTAACTTTGTTAGCGCTTTCCAGCCCAATAATACTTTGAGGGACACCTTCTCTATCAACATGGCGGAGATTGAGAACACGAGGTCCATTCTGGGAGCCATCGTCCAGGTGTTAAGCAAACGATACCCAAATCTGAAGAAGCCAGACGCGCCAAGAACCAGCACATCCACATTTCAAAGCGAGCCCCAACAGTCATAACCAGCCCAGTCGCCGACACCTTTGCATGCTGTCAATTTACACCAACAACTGTAGATCAGATAGTCAGATCAATAGTTCAGAGAAGTGTTGCCTCTTGGTGAGCCTCTTACCAGAAGATGTTTTACGGAAGTTCTAAGCGGAGCGGTCGGCGCCAAAAATGGCGGAGATGGTCTGTGCTCACAAGTACTTTTTAGGCGAAAGGGGACGAAGCCGATTTTGCAAGTGACTGTATCGACAATGAGATGTGTATCTCTTTTGTTAGTTATCTTGGCCTCTTTTTTCCCGGGTCTCTACAGGACACATATCCGACTGGATTCTAAAGATTCCGTAAACCAGTTAGAAACGCGAAAGCGTTCTTGCAGTGCAATTTCAGGAGCCATTCCCCAATTAATCCTCTTCGCCCCGAAGAGATATGTGAAGCAAGCCACAAGAATACATGAGTAAACTTGACTTTTGCTATGGCGTGAGAACAGGCAAAAGCAGATCTCCTATCCCTCTGTGTTTGCTTTCGATATACTTAATGGACATTGTGCCTAAATAAATTATAGCCCTTGAGAAGAAGACCCTGAAAGAAATTCAGATCCATGAGATGAGCTACAAACAATGGTTCTTTATCCTCGCTTCATAATATTTCCATGGACACTTCAATCAAGTTTGGGGGCTGGAGCCGCATTGTTGTTTCAAGACTAGGGATATCACAATGACATTGGTGCACAGAGAAAGGTCCCATGGCCTTCGTTTCAGCACGGTTGAGATAGACTACCGAACGGAATGTCCTGGAAAGTTTGTTTGAGTCAACCTTTCCCGTATCCCTCTTTCCATCCCTCCAGAGACAGCGCCTTGGTGTCAGTGATCAAGGCTTTGCAACTAAGTGCTGCGCATCATGTTCTAACTTCTAATCAGACAACAGTCTGAAATTCCCACCATACCAGTTAGTTTACTGGCTTAACTAATACAACGTTATTCACCGGCACCATATGTACCCACTATGCACAACTTCGAAGAGGAGCATAGGGAGACAGCCAAGCGGATCATTCTATCGACCTACTCTACAACTACGAAGAGAAACCTGGTAGTCTCGACACATCTGACCCACAGAAATTAATTGAATTTTAGCCCACTAATTAGATACTTAATAGAGGCAAAATTGCGCCCCGATTGTCAAATAATTTTAAACTTTGTTTTAGGAAATGATTGAATGAGAGATACATGTTGTTCATACTTGTCTGATTCAAAAGGAGCTTGCGATGATCCCGAGAAGTCCAAAATTTCGAGACTAAAGACAAAGACACCAAGTCGCACTCAACACGATACTTCGATACCCTCAGGAGGAGCCAAAATCAGCCCATGCACTTCTCCATCGATGCCACCAAAGATGACTGCGAAAGTCGCCTTCGTCAAGTCTTGTATAAGACATACTTCGTCCAGTATTAGTCGCATCTGGGTTCCTACCAAGCGATGAGTACGAGTGGAAGTTCTCAAACTGATATCGTGTGCTTCAGCATACAAGTTCGTTGAATCCCAATTGGAGATCCCGGAGTCCAGCTGTATCTCAACAGCAGCAATAGCTATAAAGCCGGCTTTTAACTGGCCGTATATATTGCCAGGCTGAACAAAGTCGAGACAAACATCTTCAATTTCACACAAAGTTGTGTCTTCATAATCCGAAATCGTGATAGGGCCTCGGTAGGAAGCCCAGCTCCATGTCGGGGCAATATAAGGATCTGAGATTCTCACCAAAGCTTCATTTCTGCGAGACCACATCAACCCCCAATCGACGTTCAAATCGAGTAGTCCCGCAACATAGCCAATCTGGTTGGCCACACAAAGCTTTTCTGCGACTCCCGCTATTGCTGGAAGTGTGTCTTGCGAGTTGGTGAGGGACGGCAGCTGAAAATAGCTGAAGAATAAATTCCCAAGTCGCTCTAGGATCTTTGTCGTCGACGTCAAAAGGTATGTTCCCAGTATGTCGCGAGTCAGAGAAACCGTAAGGCGTCGTCTCGCAGGCTTTTTGGATATTGCACTCCCAAAGCAATTGCTCACGGCCGAAGTGAAGCACACGAGGCGACAGCAAGCGTTCTTGAAGTACCCAGCCTCTTCCCATCAAGGGCGAATGCTTCAATGTGTCTGTCCAATACGACCCAGACTGTAATTGAAAATACGCTCCATCCGAGAAGGATAAAATCTCGGAAGGAGTGGGGCCTCGAAGCTTGATCCCCGATATTGAACTAGACATGGCTTAATTTGGTCTGGATCACCATATGCGAAGCAGCCTGCTTCTGCGTCCTCTCCATGATCCGCCGCTATGTTGAGCCAGCAGTTGGACTAGATAGTTCTCATCTCGGTCAAGTGCTGCTGCCAGTCTGTTTTGCTACCACGTCCATGCTGCATAATACAGAGACTATCGATCTAGATGTACTCTACATCAAGATAATTAGCAATCTTGCAAGCTTCTCGAAACGTCCTTGCAAGAACTAAAATGGCGATACCGTGGCGTAATTGACCCAAGTTGTTCGATGACAAAGTCAAATGTCGCGGACTCCTGCCCCAGCAATAGCTTAAGGTAATGTAAGGACCACACACACTTTGTCTTTTGCAGGTTCCCGAAGCTTGATCATATCACCAACGATCTGGAGAAGTCTTGGTGGGTGATAGGATGGATTCTTCAGTCCAGAAAAACAAATTGTATGCTCCTTTGTGCATGCTAGGAGCCATCCTTTGGCTCTTTGCAACACGCGAAAGTCTCTTGTGTAGTCCGAAGCGAGGTTCTGGTACTGAGACCATTCCTCTAACCGTCCATTCCTGGTTGAATATAGGCATAGATTAAGAATGCAAGAGCGAGGAGAGCTGATGATGAACATAATACTGCCCGGCGACACTCTACAAGATAATAGGGGCCCTTCCAACTCTGAATACCTCAAAGGTTTCTTGTTGATTATCAAACGTTTGTGAATTTGCACACATATGCCACAGCCGCCGGCGGAAGCCGTAAGAAGTGCCTTCATGGTATGATGATGAGGTATTTCAAGCGGACTCTCTCTTACTGTGCAAGGCTTCGGGATTCGAAGCTGAAGCCATCCTGAAAGAGCGTGCTTGCAGACCTCACAATATTGTGCCGAAATGCCTTGATTGAGACACGATCCATTGCCGAGAGTGATAGTAGGGATATCTATTTGCGAATTTGAATGCACTGTAACTGAACTAAATGAACAGGCAAAATTGCCCAGGAAGTAGGTAATGTGTCGATTGCACGTTCAGGGTGTCATGGGGCATCTAAATTGAGGTCAAATAAAGGCATTTATCGTTGCCAGGCACCAGCGGGAGTGACATCCTAAGCCACAAATCTGACTAAGCCTAAGAATCGTGGCTAAGTTAATACACAGCGAGTTTGGACGTGAACATACCTAAGATAGTAAATTGTATCTCAGTTAATGTATGTTACTGGGTTAGCACTGAAACATTTCGACTCTCCTGTTGCACATTCTTTTCCTCTCTGAGTGTCTTCATCTCGTGACAAGGGGCGTCTCGGAAGAGAAGGACAGACTTTCTTGCATTTTGCCCCGGAATAATGGGGACGGAGCCTGGTTGGATATCAAAAAGGAAGGTTGAAATTATCCGATGGGGAGTCTATTTGGGCAGGAGGAATGAGAAGCTAAATAAACTGGAAGGGGAGATAAGACCAGACCGGAATCAAGTAATAATAGGTACTAGAAGATAAAAGATTTACCTCAATATTATGTAGATATACTTTTCGAATTAAATTATACCCTCGTGAGGGTTAACTTCAATACTTCACAATAATCATAATGTCTGAGATCAGCGAGTCTATTGTTCATCAAAGCTAGTAGACTAGATCCTTGATCATCGGCCATTCACCAAAGTGCAGCTAGAACCTCGCCATATCGTATCATGTTGTACATATCCAGCGGACTCTAATCTCGCCTGGAAGATTCTCGTCTGCTTCCTCGACTGCGACTCCGATCAGATCGCTTCCTATCACGGTCTCTGTCCCTACTCCTGGACCTGTCACGTCTCCTGTCCCGGTCCCGGTCCCTGTCACGACTCCGACTTCTATCCCTCCTGTCTCGCTTCGCATATGGACTACGACTCCGGGATCTAGCCCTCGTCCTATCCCTATCTCGACGACGACTTCTGCTTCTTGATCTGCTTCGCCTACGAGTTTTCTCATCGTCGCGAGATCGACGAGAATCTCTGTCCTTGTCCCGCTCTCGGTCTCGACTACGGCTTCTCTCTCTCTTCACCGCACTATCGCGACGGGTGCTTCGACTAGCTGCACCAGGTACGTAGCGGTCAATGTTGATAGGACTTGTAGATCTCTCAATTCGACTCCCACGTCTAGCAGCTGGTGACCTTGATCTACTCCTAGCACGGGAACTTCGTTCACGGGAGCTCTCTCGCTTTCTCGCGGAAACTGGACTGGCAACCCGGGCATCCTCGGTGCGCCTTGGTGGAGATCCATCATCTCTCTTTGGGCGATCGGACCATCCGGGAACTGGCAGGCCATTCTTTCGGGCTTCTTCCTGGGCTATCTTGTACGCTTTGGCCTGTTCTTCACGCTTCTTGGCTTCAGCAACTTTCCATTTCTCCAGGTCGGAATCTCTTGGGGGAGGGCTAGCAGGTCTTACTCGGTCACGGCTTCGATCACGATCACGCTTCTCACGGTTCCGGCTGTCGCTGCGGTAGCTTCTTCGTCTATCCGGGGAATAGCTCCTGTCCCGGCTTGAACGGCGGCGTCTGTCCTCTCGGCTATCTCTTCGGCGAGGACGGGAGTCTCTGTCTCTGTCTCTGCTATCATGGCGTCTTCGACTCCTGCTCCGGCTAGATCTCCTGGTTGAGGCTCGATCCCGGCTCCGGCTCCTTCTCCTATCGTCGAGTCTGTCATTTTGAAGGTGTGGTGTTTTGAAGGCATCCGCCTTGGGTCCAGTTGGCGGTGCTATCGGCTTTTTGATATCGGATTTGGCAGGCGAATCTCGTGAAATAGGATTAATAGCGGAAGCTGGTGTGGCTTTCTTGGGAGGTGGTGCCAATGTCTCGTCGATTTCGACCTCCATCTGATGCCTTGAACGCTGTGACAACTTTTTGCCTTCTTTTAATAGATCATTAAGAGCTTCTTGCTCAAGACGATCAATATCTTCCTTTGACAGTTCTGGTTTGACGGATGATTCCTTGGCATCTCTGGTCGAGTCTCTGCGACTGGGAGGATCGTCGTATCTCTTATATCGATCGTCTCTGTCCCGATCACGGTCCCGATCTCGTCCACGATCTCTGTCCCTCTCCCGATCTCGGTCTCTATCTCTATCCCTCTCACGGTCACGCTCCCTCAGATCTTTCTCCTTTTCCTCCTCTCTTTCTCTCTCAGCCTTTCGTCTGGCCTCTCTCTCCGCCCTCCTCCTCTCTTGATCAGCCTCCTCTTTCTTCTCCTGCTCCTTCCTCCTCGCCCTCTCCTCCCTTCGTTTCTCATCGATGACAGCCAGCTCCTTCGCTCTGGCCTCCTGTCTGACCTTCTCTCTAGCTTCCCTTCTGTTCGCTGCATCTTCGGCGTACTGCTCATCTGTCTTGCCACCCCTAGCATGCTCTGCATCAGCCACCTCCTCTCCAACATCCTCTCTCCTCAGCCCCCTGATACCCGTCTCAATATCCTCAATATGGGCATCGATCAGAGCGTCGATTCGTGATTCCGCAGTCTGGTAAACGCCCGCTCGATCGACCGCACCTTCAATCAAAGCTGCTGCTTTTCCGCGATCTAGCTTCAGGAGCTGGGAAGGATTCTTCTCGATTTCATCCTCTGCGACCTTAAGGAGAGATTGGGTGAACTCTTTCTCGAAATCCTGTGAACACATCGCATTAGTCCCCAAGTCCCCGTTCCAAGCTAGATATAGACCTACAGTTCTCCCCAGATCCTCCCAGACATGCTTGCGTAAGGAGTCGTAGCCTCCCTTCTTCTTGAATTTGTGCGCAAGCTCATCGATCGAAAGTCGCGTCGCAGATGAGAGAGGAATGTCTGATGTCTTGAGCTTCTTCCTCACTGGTCCTGTACTGTTGTCCGCGGCAGCATCATTGCTGTAGCCCATCGTAGTCGCCATCACCCAATACTAGACCAAGATCTGTGCGACTGGGTTCATGTCGTGAGTTCAATGTCCAATCGATCGCGTCAACGGAATATTGAAGCCAGACAAGGATTGTGGTCACGTGTCTAAGGCCTAGCGCCATAATTCACGGAGCTTCATCTCAACCTCACGATTGAGTAGAGAGCAAACAATTGAGCAACGAACAACCCATCACACAGCTCACAAGTCTCGATTTCTCTCCGGCGGCTCTCTCGTAAACCACACACGGTCTACACGCAAAGAGAGCTCTCAAAATGGTCCACAAAGTCCTCTTTTGGACTGGCTTCGGTACAAACTCCTCCCCATGAACCCCTCCAACACCTACCTTCTATTTCGATCACGGAGCTAACATCATACTTCTGAACAGGCCTCGCAACTCGATTCTGGCAGCTCGGCCTCGAAATGCGTCCGTTCTTCAACAAGGAATCGCTCTGGGCGTACCCTGCGTTCGCGGGTTTGGGAGGAAGCTTCGGATGGTGGTTGACGGGCGTTGAGCAGAGACAACAGGCTATTCTAGGAGCGAGGAGGACGAGTCTTTTGGAGAAAAGAGCGAGGAGGGCAGAGAGGGAGGCTGCTGAAGCTGAGTCGTAGGCTTGATAGATGATGATGGGGGAGTTCTGGGATGGAGAACCTGTACAAAGTCAAGGAAGAAGCAGTTTGGCAGAGCAGTTCAGCAATGTCAGAACTTGAACCGTTGCGCAATAAACAAATGGAGATTTGAATTCAAGCCATAAAGCAATCATAAAGTAATGGTCAAGTTATGGGGCATATTTGAACCGTGGCTCTTAAGACTGCTGCAATACAATATCCTACACTGGACCAGTCTCCCAAGCTAGGTAAGTTAACTTCTAGTGTCCCTTCAGATGGTCCAAATGCCTCCGTCTAGCCCTACTGGCTCTCATTTCCTAACCTATGCAATACCGGCACCGAAGTTGGCGGCACATTCCCAGATTCCGTAACTATCATCTGGATGTATTCGGCTGGAGTGACATCGAACATCGGATTGCAGAGTTGGAGCTTCTTGACATCTCCCCATTTTTCGAGAGGTCCTCCTGGGATTACGAGCTCGTCTGCTGGAGCTATCTCGTTGTGAACAATCGAGTCAAGAGCCACCCTCTCCGTAAATTTGATGGTCTCGCAAAGCACCAAGACTGGCTTGTCAGCCTCGTTGGCTTCCATAGCCACAAGAGCGGTTCCAACTCTCGAAAATAACCGGCCATTACTCATCATTGCGTGAGCTCCCAGCATTACCTTCGTCGCGTCCTGAATGTTGTGGCTGAGCCCGTTGATCAAGCAGTATTTGACATCCAGCCCCAAAGTGACCAGAGCAGCCGCCAAATGCTTTCCTTCATGCAATGGTCGTGAGTCCACTACGATGACTCTAAACTTCTTCCCAGCTTGGTGAGCCTCGACCAAGGATCGCTGAACGATACTGCTCTTCGCAAATGTCATGATAACATCCCCATCTCTGATCTTGTCCGCCGCACTCTTTGCAATAACTTGATCCGCAAAAGTAACTCGCTCTTGAATAAACCTGTCAATGGCGTCACAAAGATCTTTTTTCGCCTCGGAGTCTGGAGTACTGATATCGACCTTTGAAACTTCAAGCTTAAGCCACCGAATTGCGTTTCCCATTGATATTGACATCGGCCGACAGGATGACAAGTATTCGATTTGCGGTGAGAGGACATGTGATGTGAGATGTCGTGTTAAAGAGTACCCTCGTGGTGTACTGTATGATTCGATAACCTAGCTTTGTCAGAATAAGGTCACACAGCAATTTCAATTCGAGCATAACTCACCCTCTTGAATGCTTGCAGAGTCGCGACGAGTCTGGCGCAACTTCCACAAATTGTATAATTGCTCATTTGTAGCCCAAGGGCCAACACCGCAGGATGAACCTCCTTACTCGCACCCGCGATCGAAGTGGTCCTCTGCTTGTATAAATGCCTGAAGAATTCGACAGTCTTATCTTCCTTCTTGGGTGCCGTAGGAGTAGCAGGAACAGCTGGTGCCCCTCTGACTGGTAGACTCCTGACATCCATTGAAGTCGAAGCACCCCTCTTATGCTGGCCTTTGCCTCCTTTTTGCGGCTCGCCCTTTTGCTGTGTACCTGGTGCTGCTGCTATAGTGATCTGAGGCGCACCAGTTTGCTTCTCTGCTAGAGCTTGTTGCCGCCGAGCGGCCTTCTCTGCTTTCGCCTGTTTCTTCAATTCCGCATTTGACAATTTCGAGTCTCCTGTAGCGGGCGCATCTTGTGCAATCACTGGCTTCGCGCCTCCATTCTTCCCCTGTGGCTTTGCTTGTGTCGTTGGGAGAGAATCTGACGGAGCGGGCTCCGCGATGGTCGGAGGGTCAGAGGATGGCATGTCGGACTTGTCGATTCGAATATGGATTGCCTTTACGGGGACTTCCCTGGGGCGATGGGTTCTTTGTTTTCGGCTTGGTGGTCGTTCGGTACAATGGCTGGATAAATTGTGGTTGCTTGTGGAATGAAGCGTGACGTGGGGTTTCGAGATTTGTCGAAGCGTCGAAAGTGACTCACGAAGAGTTTGGGTCGATGATATTGCGCAGTGAAGCTTGAAAGTCGAATGTTTGCATGAACAATGGTTTTGGGGGAAGAGGTAAATGCAGAGACAATCTTCTCGTCCGGGGGAATATCGTTCAATATCTGATCGCAATTGAAGACCGGCAAAGGTGAGGCTAGGAGGCTGAAGAAATGCAGGTGCTCTGGGCTCTGGCTTCGGCGCGGATTGACCCCTGTCACAAACACGTGCTAGTAGCTCGCCTGAATGTGATGCCAAGCGACTTCGTTCAGGGGGGATTTGTGGACACAAACAACACCAGAACTCAAGCGAGAAAGTGATACTGAATTGAAATCTGCACGGTTGAATACAATCTTAACCTTCTTCCTTGTTCTTCAGATTCTCTGGCCAATTTGGCAATGGTGCTATTGGTTCCTTGATCAATGTATTCATCTCCCTTCTCAAGTTCTCAGCATGATGTCAACTCTCCAACCCAAAGCTTGGAGCACAGCTCTTCGGAATGTTATATTGACAATTCACAAGCTCTCTTTCCGTCGCTAGAATTTGGTTCATGGTGCCCTCCATCTCTTGGAGAAGCAAATGATCGTTGTCTGTCTTCAAGTTGCGCCACTATTTCAGGAGTCTTCTTGCACTTCACTGTCTTGTCTTTGGAAGTAAAGTCATCGTCTGTCCACTTTCCACTCAACGGTGCATGGTATGATACATGATTAAGTAGTCTCATCTTATCTTGGGATACCATCATCTTCTCCACATAGGTACCACATGGCTTATGGGTGAGCTAGCACATTGTCCCCTCACCCCGCATCTCGCAAATCCCCCGACCCCTCAGCACCCCACCTGCTTCCCAGCAATATCCTCACTTGGAGCATGCTGAATATTTGCTTATCGTGGCGGAAATGTTCCTAAGCTAGGACAATGCGGCAGTAGTTACGGCAAAAGATCTTCTCATTAACTAAGTACCTCTCCGCTGTTCCGAGTTGGACCTCTCTCTTCCTGTGTCTCATTTTTGTATCTTTCAGCTTAAACAATACATTGAATATCTTCAAAGTACATCAAAATGGCACCTCAACCTCTTCAAACACACATCCACTCCGCCTCCGAAAAAGGGTTATCAAGTGTAACAACCCTAATCGTAGGCTCCAAATCCGCAATCTTAATCGATCCTCCCTTCCTCATCCCCGACGCCAACTCAGTCGTCGAATGGATCAAGAAAACCACCTCTCTCCCTCTCCACGCCGTCTTCGTAACTCACCACCACCCTGGTAATTGTCATACCACCTCCCTCCCACACTCATACCACTAATATCTCCTCCTAGACCACTACTTCTCAGCCAACCCAATCCTCGCCGCAAACCCCACCGCAAAATTCTACGCAGCGCCCTATGTCCGCGCCGGAATCGACCGCGAGTATGACGAGAAAGTGAAATTCTGGCCTACCGTCTACGGGAAGGAAAATGTACCTGAGACGCCCAGAAAGCCTGATCCGTACAACTACAGTTTCATTCTCTTAGAAGGGAATGAAAGTAGTCCCATTATGTTGCTGGGTCCCGTACAGGGTGATTCGGTGGACCATACGTTGTTCTGGTTGCCGACTGAGAAGACTATCGTTATGGGTGATGCGATGTATGGGAGGAGTACGCATTTATGGTAAGTTGTGGCTGTTGAGCAGAGTATGTGAGTAAGTGTGGTAGTATTGGACTGACCGAATGTTTTTCATCACAGGGCCGAAGAAATCGAAACTCCTCAAATCCTACACGCATGGCAAACCGTACCTCTTCCCCTCCCTCCATCCCCATCTCCCCTTTCACACTAACATCATTCCTTATAGGTCCTAACCCTCGTCGAATCCCTCGCCCCCACCAAGATAATCGTCGGGCACCTCGATCGCGGCTGGACACTCGACGCCGCCGCCGATCTCGCGCACAACAAAAAGTACCTCGCTCTCTTCCAAGAGAAGATCCAGAACGCGGAGAAGAAGCCGCAGGTGAAGGAGATATATGAGACATTTAAGGATGCGTTCCCGGAAGCGGATAAGAACCTGGACTTCTTCTTGGGACATCTGAGTAATCAGTTTGGGGAGGGGGGTGAGGTGTGGGAGGAGAATAGACATCATGAGGTTGCGAAGAGGACGAGGGAGGGATTGGAGGGGTTTGTGCTTTGATGGTTGGGAGTCTGGATATTGAGAATATTTTTACGTTTCTTCCTAAATTAGCTTGTTGTTATGTATTATCGAAAATGTATTGTGACTTACCAAACGAAAAGGCGATAAAGACTAGGAGGTAGAAATGATCTGGACTGCTGGGTTTTGCTTATGTAGGTTCTATTGTTATGTGATTACGTATCTCTTTCCTCAACTCTATTTAATTTACAGCAGTCGAAATTGACATCTCTCTCCCTATATGTATATATATGTACATGTTCTAACACAACTCAATACACTGATGTACACCTCTTTTCACATCTCAAGGACTAGAAGCCGCAGCCGCATCAGCTTCTCTCTTCTCCATTGATTCCAAACCACCAGCAGTTTCCTTGGCTGCATCAAAATCCACATTCTCCTGATCACCACCTTCTTTTTCCACTTCCTCCGCACCAGTCCCACGCAGCGCCTCAGCCTTCCCACCATCCTTCTTCCCCTTCTTCGCCTCCTTCCCTTCCAAATAAAGCGTCAACTGACCCAACATCTTCCCCTCCTCAGGCTTCATCTC